>ML663006.1:12996094-13030599 GCA_007570785.1 Antilocapra americana | reverse complement strand
CTGCCATCTTTTTAAATTCCATATATATGGGTTAGTATACTGTATTGTTGTTTTTGTCTTGGCTATTTTAAGTAGTGCTGCTTATGAATATGGTGGGGCGTGTGTATCTTTTTGAATTAGAGTTGTGTTTAGACATAGCTAGCATGCATTTTCGCTGGTGACAAGCCAGTCACAGATCTAAGTACTTTTCACGCATACAATCCTCACAGCAAATCAATAATATGGAAATATTTTCAGTTCCCACTGTACAGATGAGAAACTGAGGCACAGTGCAGGCACTAGTTTGTCTACAGCCACAGAGCTAGTAGGGACAGAAAGTGGGGTTCAAAGTCAACCTGTCTGGCTTCAGAGCCAGTATTCTTCACTTTTGATCTACTGTCACCATATATAATTTATTTTCTATAATATCTGTAATGAACTTTACACAATAGCACATTGATTGTTTCTACCCAGAGAGATTAAAAAAGCTGTCCCATTTGAGCTGGACCTTGATCTTAACATTTTAGGTTCATTTTTAACGTGAGCTTCACTGGCACAGAAAGTATGATTTTTCAAATTTGTTTATATTCAGTTTTCAAAGCCACATCTCCTACAGATAAACAGTGCCATTGTAATTGTTGCTGACATGAAGAAAATCAAGGATTTCCCTCCCTCCTGCTTTAACAATAAACTTTTTCTATCCTTTGGTGCATGTATTTATTAAAGCCTGCATCTAGGAAAGGAAAGTCCCCAAATTAAATCTATGCAGTAGGCTTGGAGGATGTGTTAGCAGGAACAGAAGCACAGAAAGTTCTGCTGGGAACACTCCCAGGAGAATGGAGAAGTCAGCGAAGAGCTTGACAACAATTAAGGCTATGATAAAGAGAATTGTGAAAGGCAAGAGAAGAAATAGGTGCTCAGAGACACCCGCGTCTGTGAATATTGGCTTGGCCCAAAAGTTCATTCGGGTTTTCCATCCCATCTTATGTAAAACCCAAACAAACTTTTTGGCCAATCGAGTCTTATCAGTAGTATGGAAAGCAATGAAACATAGCGCGGTATTTTGCCTTACCACCGTTTTCAACTGAAGTGACATCAGAAGTCTGCAGACAGTTTTGGTCATCACGCCAGGAGAATGACACTGTGTGCTGAGCCCAGGGATGTTGCTAAATATATAAAGTGCACAGAACAGCCTGAGAGCAAAGGCTTTTCTAGCCCCAAATATCAATAGTCTAGATGGAGAGTTTTTTGCTCCCCAGTGAACAATTTTTGTATGAGTGTAATAGATCCATTCCCAGTTTTCAACTTTTAGATTCAACTTTTGTGCCAACAAAGGAGGCTTTATTATATTTCAGGACACAATGAGATATTACCAACCTGAAGAGGATAAAAGGAACAGTGAGAAATGAGAAAACTTGGGAGGTCAATGTGGTATTATGAGCTGAAGGGGCTTTAAGCCATGCTAACAGTCTCATCTTATGAAGTGTGTGGGGTCTCAGTTACCTCTCTCTGCATCAGAAAGAACAGCGTTATGTGTGGCATAACATGGTGATCGTCATTTATATTTTTTCTGTCCTGGTTCTGGGAGTTGGCCGGACTCAGCTATGTGGCTCCTACTCAGCTGGGGGAGTGCCCTCAAAGGGTTCCTCACTGATATAGCTGGTGGGTCAGTGCTGGATGTTTGCTGCTAACTCAGCCACTTACATGCCAGCGGCCTCTCCATGTGGCCTGGGCTCCCTCACAGCATGGCGGTTGAGTTCCAAGAACAGGGATCCCCAGGGAGAAAACTAGAAGTTATATTGCTCTGGATGACTGACTCTCAGGAAAAAACATATCACTTCATTTGCATTCTCAGTTTCAGAACATGAGTCACTAAGTCCTGTACTGCAGGGGAGGCTCCCTAGGCTCCACTTCTGCATAGGCAGAGTCAAAAACTGGGCAGGCAGACTTTTAAGCCACTTTTAAACCACTTGGGAATCAACACAGTATCTCTTGATGAGAGGTATGTTTTGCTTAAAATGACAAAAAAAAAAAAATTGCTTATCCAGAGACTTCCCTGGTGGTCCAGTGGCTAAGACTTTGCATCCTCAATGCTGGGGGCCTGAGTTCAATCCCTGGTCAGGGAACTAGATCCCACATGCCATACCAAAGCCCCTATATGCTGCAACTAAGACCTGGCACAGGCAAATAAATAAATATATATATATATATATTTTTTTTTTTAAAAGTTAACGTTGCTATACAGCAAGGTTCTGTTTTTAAAAAGGGGGAAAAAAAGACAGCTAATAGAAGAGTCAAACCAGGAACTTAATTGTATGAATTGGGACAGGAGAAATTGCAGAGGGATAAAGATTTCATCCATGTCATCCCAGAAAATCGGTAGATAATATTTGAGCATACTATGTCAAGAAACTGTAATAGAGCGTGTTATTTAGATATACGAGGGGAAAGCCTTCTTTAACATAGTGGGAGAGTTGAAAGTAGGACAGATGAGATGATTTTTTGTGGTATTTTATGATAAACCTTTCCACAAATGTAAAATTTTAACAGTGAGGTTATGTAACCTTGCTAAGATTTTTAAATTCACATAAAAAGCAAACACACTGTGCATTGGGTTTTGCATCTTAATGTCATTTGAAAGACAGCCTCACTGTGAAAGGCATGAGCAGACCCCAGTCTCCTATGGGCTCTGTGGTATGACATTTCTCTGCTTCCCCATGGAAGGAAGAAAATTTTATTTTCTTAGCAGCCTCTATGGCTGCTGAAATAATTCTCCATACCACGCTATACCATTAAATCCGAGGGCTGATGTACCTTCAAAAACGGAGTGGTTTATAAACTTGCTTGCAAAGCAGGTGCCAAATTGACCGATGCTCCCACTTGTTAGAAGGAGCGCAGAGGTTATTTATCATGATGCAGCATGATCACTAATGAGATAGAGTATTTCCATGGTCAGCTAATGGCTCTTCTGTTTAATGTGGTATGAATTGGCCTGTTTGGTATTCATTAGTGGTGCAGGTTGGGGAGCTGGAATAACAGGCCTTGCCTTATCCAAACAAGCAAGAGATCAACAAGATGATGAGTCACTATTCTATTTATTAGGTTGTTGATCTTTGTTGGGAAGTGAATTGAAAAGATTTAAGAAATTACCTACAGTGAAGGAATCACATTGAGGAAAAGCATGGCATTGATGATGTTGAGTTCCTGTTCTGTGTCTGCCCCAGTCATTTCAACACAAATCAGGACAGTCAACCAGGAGATGAAGTGCCAACTACCCAGAAATGTTGAGTTTTCATACCTGAGCTGTCTATTAAAATACTTTGGCTTGGGGAACAGTCCGGAACTCAATGAATATATATTTTTTGAAACTGAAGTTGGGAAGTGTTGTGGATTGGAGTGGATTGGGTTATACTGCAGTAACGAGTAGCTCCACTGTCTTGTTGCCTTAAGACAAGGAAAGCATTTTTATTAGTCCTGCTTCATGTCTTACATGGGGCACTAGGAAGCTCTTCTCCATACGCTGACTTGGATCTAACATGCTCTACAGTCTTGGAGCTGAACCAACTGGGAAACATAGCCTTTTCAGTCATCAGGGCAGGTGATGAGAAAGATCAGATAATTGTTCATGAAAGCTTTAGTGCCTCAAACCGGAAGTAGCAAATAACATCGACTCTCACATTTTAGTGGCTGTAAGTGTTCGCATAGATCTATCTGCAAGGGTAGAAAGTAAGGAAAATATAAAGGAGCAAATGACATATTGGCTGAGCCTTCTTTTTCTGGCATAAACTGGAATTCACTTGCATGGCATACTCACCAACATCCAGCCTAACTGGCCAGGCATCCCTTCCGATTAATTGGTACCCATGCCATACCAGTGTTTTAGGGTCCCTCCATCCAGTGACCTCCAATCTGTTTGGCACCAGGGACTGGTTTCATGGAAGACAAACTTGCCATGGACTGGAGTTGGAGGGAGTGATTTCAGGATGATTCAAGTTCATTACATTTACTGTGCACTTCATTTCTATTATTATTACATCAGGTCCACCTCAGAACATCAGGCATTAGATCCCAGAGCTTAGGAACTCTTGCCCCAGTCCATATTTTAATTGTTACTTTTGAATATGATATGTTTTGGCAGAAGGGGAAAATCATTCCTATACGTGATTTGAACATCCATCTTTAACTCAACAGTGTGCTTATTTTAGTGTGAAACCTAAATTCTCACTCCTTATATCCCTTTAACATTGGAGGTCCTAGAATTCAATCTATTCTGGACAAAGAATCATAAGATACTGTTTGTTTGTGTTGTTTGAGGTGTCATCAAGAGGAGAGGGTGAATCATGCCTTTATAGAATGTTAATTTAAGAGTGTTAACAGACTTAATAGAATACTCTTTGTATTTTAACATCAGGGAAATACTACAGTGCATGTAGTGTGGAAAACTATCATTTGTAGTTGCCCCAAAGGTACTTTCTTTGTACCCCACAGTGTAAATCTCACCTTCTCTAGGTAAATTCCTGTAACCTGCTTCAGGCAGCCTCCCTTGGAAGAGACAGGGAGAGCATGTGCGCCCAAAGTGTCCATGGGGATTTAGGATCATGACTCAGCCTCTGCCAACTGGATGCTCCTGTGATGCTGTGTTTCCAATGCCATGATGAGAAAGGATGTGTGCCTGAGGTTTTGGAAGGGGCATTGAGATTCTAGAACAATCTGCTTGATTTGTCAGCTTCCTAATCAAGGCAGAAGCAACAAGTGGGCCAACTCTGTGTTTCCAGACACTGAGCTTCGGAGGTGGGGCTGGAGTCTTTTCCTTCAATCCTGTCAACAGTGCAGAGCTCTGTCCACACTCAACAAATCCCTTTCAGCTAAACTGAGCTATATTGGCTTCTGTTGTGTGCAAGTAAGATCTCTGACTCACAGTGTTTCTCAAGACTGAACATCATTTCCAAGATACTTTGAAGAATGGGTAAATATTATAAGACATCAAGTACCTATTTTAAAAATCTATTAGCAATATAGGAAGTTGCAGAAGTACCAGGAGGAGAATAAGAATATTTCAAATTGTAGGTAGAGCTAAACTGTGCTGCAAAAGGAGCCATGTCAACTCCTCAGATGGTGCCAAGGTTCCCAGGGTGGATCCTTAATTCAGGGTGTGTGAATTCTTCATCTCCTGATGATCCATAGGGAAGCAATTTTGTTTGTGTCTTTGCTTTGTGGAGCATTTGATAGAGTCTTATTGAGTATTTTAGTCTCTCCAAGGGTGCTAAGCAGACAAGTGAAGAGGTATTACTTCTGAAACCTGCTGTTTAAGTTCAGTACAGTTCAATTGCTTAGTCGTGTCTGACTCTTTGCGACCCCATGGACTGCAGCACGCCAAGCCTCCCTGTCCATCACCAACTCCCGGAGTCTACCCAAACTCATGTCCACTGAGTCGGTGATGCCGTCCATCCATCTCATCCTCCTTCATCCCCTTCTACTCTTGAGAAGAGTCTTCTCCAACACCACAGTTCAAAAGCATCAATTCTTCAGTGCTCAGCTTTATTAGTATAATTTCTTGACACATATCTCTATGCAAACAAGAATGTCCAGATGTGTTTCTCTTTAAAAATATTAAGTGAAATGCTTGTCCCAGACTTGATCCTGGGAAATTTCTCACCTAGCCTGGGAGTAACTTTCTAACACCTGGGTCCATTTTGCAGCTGCTGTCTCTGCTGGCCGGGCATGTGCCCTCAGCCCTGCTCTAGGCACTTCCCTGACCAGGTCCCACCTTGAGTCATTCAGACAACTTCCCACAGGTTGGTCCAAGGCTTTTCTTACATCCCAGGAGCCTCTGCCCAGGTGTGCAGTTTATAGCCCTGGGGGATGTGTGCTTTTATTCCAGCCAATTATGGGAGGCCAGGCCTCTGCAGAATCTTGCTCCCCCTGCCCACAGCTGCAGGCTGCCCCACACACTCTAGAGTCAGCTTTCCCTTCTTTCCTACCTCCCATGCCTCTCCCCTCACTCTTGAGAGTCCCTTGGACTGCAAGGAGATCCAACCAGTCCATCCTAAAGGAAATCAGTCCTGAATGTTCATTGGAAGGACTGATGTTGAAACTGAAACTCCAATACTTTGGCCACCTAATGTGAAGAACTAAATCATTGGAAAAGACCCTGATGCTGGGAAAGATTGAAGGCAGGAGGAGAAGAGGACAACAGAGGATAAGATAGTTGGATGGCATCACCGACTCAATGGACATGAGTTTGGGTAGACTCCAGGAGTTGGTGATGGACAGGGAGGCCTGGCATGCTGCAGTCCATGGGGTCACAAAGAGTCGGACACAACTGAGCGACTGAGCTGAACTGAACTGATGCACCTTTGATGGTCCTGCAATGCAGGAGACCCTGGTTGGATTCCTTGGCCAGGAAGATCCCCTGCAGAAGGTATAGGCATTCCACTCCAGTACTTCTGGGCTTCCCTGGTGGCTCAATTGGTAAAGAATCCACCTGCAATGCAGGAGACCCCAGTTTGATTTCTGGGTCAGGATGTTCCCCTGGAGAAGGGATAGACTACCTACTCCAGTATTCTTGGTCTTCCCTGGTGACTCAGATAGTAAAGAATCTGCCTGCAATGTGGGAGACCTGGGTGTGATCCCTGGGTTGGGAAGATCCTCTGGAGGAGGGCATGGCAACCCACTCCAATATTCTTGCCTGGAGAATCCCCAAGGACAGAGGAGCCTGGCGGGCTACAGTCCATAGGGTCACAACGAGTTGGACATGACTGAGCAACTAAGCACACACAGCACATATACCTGAGAGGGCTTCCCAGGAGGCACTAGTAGTAAAGAACCCGCCCACCAATGCAAGAGACAAAAGAGACGTGGATTCGATCCCTGGTTCAGGAAGATCCCCTGGAGGAGGGTGTGGCAACCCGCTCCAGTATTCTTGCCTGGAAAATTCCAGGGACATAGGAGCCTGGCAGGCTACAGTCCATAGCGTTGCAAAGGATGAGACAGGACTGAAGAAACTTAACACGCACACATATACCTGTGATGCCATCGACACCACTAAGATCATGGACGGAGCCAACACCTCTCAATGTTTCCTCCCTCTCCTTTATTATCATCATTATTATTACTCATATATGTGGTGAGAACACTTAACACATGCTGTACCCTCTGGTGGTTCAGATGGTAAAGAATCTGCCTGCAATGCAAGAGATTTGATACCTGGGTCGGGAAGATCCCCTGGAGAAGGACATGGCAATCCACTCCAGTATTCTTGCCTGGAGAATTCTATGAACAGAGTAGCCTGGCGGGCTACAGTCCATGGCATCGCAAAGAGCTGGACACGACTGAGCAACTAACACTTTGGCTTTCAGTTTCACTACCCTCTACAAAGGTACCTAACGAATACAAGCTCTATTGGAGAATGGATAAAACAGTTTAGAAGGCAGGAACCAGGACCTAGTGGAAATACAAGTAACAGGACAAATGACAGACTTTTCTAGGTGCCCTCGAAGCAACAAATAGAATCCAAACATTCTTGGCTCTTGCCTCAGTCTCCTTGAATGAAATTCAGATCCCAGGGTTAGAGGGCTTGGTTGTCAGAGCTTCAGAGATAACCAGGGGCAGAGGGTTATGCTGATTTTCAGTCCTAAAAAAAGGGATGGTTTCAGCCAGTCTACCCGTTCCCTGGCTATTTCTAAATCAATCCATGCCATGTACCAATTTCTAGTAAATAGAAATTTATTTATATTAATACTTTAAATTGCTGTTTATAATAGAAATCTGCTTGTAGGCTCCTAGTGTGTTACATAGATGTACTTGTCAGTCCCTATGTCAGTGCTAGCCCATAGTATGAAGCTCCAGAATAAATCGTGTTCATACTTTTTTAAAAAATGAAGGGATTGTATTTCCAAAGGAAAACTGAAGTCCTGTTATGCAGAAGGACTTGGGGCATGTGAAAATCAAAGCTGTCCATCCCAGAAACTCATTATATTTCTTTAAAAATATTACTGCAGTGGCTAAAATGTTCATTTGGCTTTTTCCGAAAGATGTTACAGAGAAATCTGAACGAATTTTTTGTCAATATAAGGAAATTGACTTTGATATTTCACTCAAACCTCATTTGTTGGAGAGCTTGCATGCTCTTCTTCTGTCCTCATGAGCCCCCAGAGGAAATGCTATCTTTGTGCAAATCTAAGTAAAATCAAGCTGAGTGTGCCAGGTCACTTTTATTGCCACCTCCTCACAACGCCCATCTTTCAAATTTCTCTCTCACTGAGTTAAAAAGATGTGAAATGCCCTGCTTGGAGGTAAGGGGATGGGATCGTGTGCACTCTGATCAGATAAGCCTCTGATTTTGCAAATACTGACCCTAAGCCAGGCTTCCCACATCACAGCTGATTGCTGGGCTTCCACTTGTGCTGCATCCTGTTTGTTTTATAGGATGTTTGCCCTTCTCTGCCCTCCTCCAATGTGGCACTCAAAGCTCTGTCTGTGATGCTTCTGTTTAGAGAAGAAGCAGTGAACCCAGCTAACACCACATTTATTCTATTCCAACCTCGTTCGGTGAGTTTAACATTTGTGGGATCATTTCAAAACCACATATTAAAATGATTTCCCAAAGCCACAGTAATGTTGAAGTTCCCAAATCATTTTCTTCTCATTAGGAACAATAGGCAATTTAACTTACTTCTTGCAGCCCAAGACCTGTGAAAACTGATGAATATTTCTTCCTTCCAAGGTATGTCAGATAGGACTGTGATTATCTATGAGTGACGGGGAGACACACACGCATACACAAAAGGATGAAAGAGGTAGGACTTTAGTCTTCTCTCCAGATGTGTCCAGAGGAAGCAGTCCAAGCTTTATGCTGTGAGGCATCTACCATCAGGCTGCTTCTCTTTGAGACTCAGCCATGGTACTAGTTTCCTGGGGCTGCTGTAGCAAAGTACCTCAAATGTGTTGGCTTCGAACAATAGAAATTTACATGGAAACAACCTAAATGTCTATTGACAGATGAATGGATAAAGAAGATGTGGTACATATATATACAATGGAATATTACTCAGCCATAAAAAAGAATAAAATCTTGCCATTTGCAGCAGTGTGGAGGCAACTAGAGAAGATCACACTGAGTGAAGTAAGTCAGAAAGAGAAAGACGAATATCATGATATCACTTACATGTGGAATCTAGACTATGACACAAATGAACTTATCTATGAAACAGAAACAGACTCACAGACGTAAACAACAGACTTGTGGTTGCCAAGGGCAGAGGGAAAAGGAGGATTGAGAGTTTTGAATTAGCAGGTGCAAACTCCTATATAGAGAATGGATAGATAATATGGTCCTACTGTATAGCACAGGGAGCTATATTCAGTACCCTGTGATAAACCATCATAGAAAAGAGTATGAAAAAGGATGTATGTATATGTATAATTGAATCACTGTGCCATACAGTAGAAATCATCCCTCTCATCTCTGTGTTTGTCTTCACAGGACCATCTTCCCTGTGCCTGTTGACTGTGTTTTCCCTTCCGATGAGGACACTGTTTGTTGGATTAGGGCCCACTCAAACCCAACATGGCCTCATTTTAACTAATTATATCTGCAAAGACTCTCTATTCAAATAAAATCATATCCTGAGGTCTTGGGTAGAAAGGAACTCTGGGGAACACTGTTCACCCCATCACAGTCATCATGCACCTTTGGGTATAGTCAGTTCTCTACATATGAATGACTTCTGTTCTGAGAGCACATTGCTAAGTCCAATTTGTTCCTAAGTTCTATAGAGTCAGCTAAGTGCCCAACTAACAGCATCAGCTATATAGTACTATACTATAATAGGTTTATAATACTTTTTACACAAAAAAATGTTAAAAATAAAACATTTTTAATCTTTCAGGATAGGACCTTGAAAAGTACAGTAGTATAGTACAACAGCTGGCATACATGTGCTGGCATCAGGTGAATGGGCAAGAAGAGCTACTGGCTGGAGGAGGGAGAGAAGGTGGGAGATAGCAGAGCTGAAGATCATCAGCAACAGGAGATGGAGAGCAAGCTGCAATTTCACTCTCACTTGACATTGATGGAACACACGTCAGCATCTTTGAAATTTGCAACTTGAACTTCTTAGGCTCCAGGCCCACTGAAACCCAGATCAAAAGCAAGAGGTGGGCACTGTTATCCTCATTTTACAGTTGAGAAAATTTAGGCACCAAGAGTTAAGTTAGTTAGGCTTCCCTGGCAATCCAGTAGTTAAGACTCTGAGCTTCCAATTTAGAAGGTGTGGGTTCAGGGAACTAAGATCCCATATGCTGTGAAGCGCAGCCAAAAAGTTTTAAAAAAAAATAGTATTCTTAATAAGAGATTGAAAAAAAAAAGTTATGTAGATTGCCTGAGGTCACCCAGTGGGTCATGTGAAAAGTGATCTTTGAACCCAGTGGTCCTACAAGAGTCTCCCTGCTCTTAACCTTTGTACTACACTGAACCATGTGGGTCTTAACAGCAGGCTCCACCTTTGAGGGTGCAAGAGACAGCCCCAACTCCAGCATCATCTGTGCACGGTGGGCTGGAAGAAAAGGAAAATGCAAAACAAACCTTCAGAATCTGCTTTTTAAAAACAGACTTCCCTGGCAACTTCACCCAGAGACTGCCATTTATATCTCATGGACCAAAACCATATCACAGATTAAGGGCAGCCAAAAAGATGTAATAATTTTAGCTGGGCATTTTACAGCCTTAAAGAAAATTGGCATTTTGTTAGGTAAGCAGGAAGGCAGGATATGCACTGGATGAGTTACAAACCGCCTATAACACATAGATCCATCTCTTGATGTGTTTTTCTTTTTTAATTTTTATTGAAATAGAATTAGTCTACAACGTTGTGTTAATTTCAGGCATACAGGAAAGTGATTAAATCATACATAGATATTCTTTTAGAAACTTTTTTCATTATAGGTTATTACAAAATATTGAATTTAGTTCCCTGTGCTACACAGTAAGATCTCGTTGACTATCTATTTTACATATAGTGATGTGTATCTGTTAATCCCAAACTCCTAATTTATTCCTCCCATCCTTTCCCCTTTGGTAACCATAAGTTTGTTTTCTATGCCTGTGAGTCTATTTATGTTTGTGACGTGTTTTAGAGGGTCCTCCTTCAAAAGTAGTGTTTTCCTGTATCCATTATCTTCCTCTCCTCTGTTTTAAAAATAATTTTCAAGAGTGCACATGAAGAAATGATTGTGTTCATACATAAAATCAGAACCCTAGAAACAAGAGGAAATTTTTAAAAAAAAACAAACACTCTAACATTGATTCCAATCTATCAGACCTCCATATGACAAAGTATTTCACACTTAAGTCACAGCAGACTGTCAGGGCTGTGTGCATTTCCCTTACACCCTGCTAGAGTGCTCCAGACCATTTCCTAGCGTCACCATCTGCCAGGATCTTTTGTTGAGATTGTCTGTCTGCACACACAGCAGGCTGGATGAGCCAGGGGATGGTCAGCTCACAGGAGCTGATGGATAAAACTCCAGCTCCCTCTCTCGTCTGTGTAATTATTTTTAGCTGTTTTGTTTTTTTGGTGTTTTGTGATTATTTTGGTGTTTGTGTTGTTTTTGTTTTAATTGATTTGGCTGCGCCACTAGGGTTCTTAGTTTGGAGCATGTGGGATCTAGTTCCCTGACCAGCAATTGAACCTGGGCCCCTTTCCATTGGGAGCACGGAATCTTAACCCCTGGACCACCAGGAGAGCCTCTCAGCTTTGTCTTTTAGATAGCTTCCCCCGCAGGAAAATATATGATAAAACATTTCAACATATTAAAATATGTAACATACCCAATATGTTTCATCACAGGGATCAACCCCTGCAGGATTAAGCTCCAGCCTCCAACTCTGGTCACTGGCAGGACATACATCCTTGTAGGCTGCCTCTTTTTCCCTGTATCACTTCCCCACTCCCTTCTCGAAGTTTCCTGAGTCTCTGAAACAAATGGCTCTTGAATCCTCATTCTAGCATCTGTTTCTGGGGCCTTTCCAAACGAAGATGTGGGTGATCGTTTCTCAAGTAAAACGAGGACAGTCATTGTCGCCTGACAGTAGAGGATAATGAGTTACATTTCAAGACAGGATCTGTACCCTCACTCACGAGGTCGTCTCTTTTGCTGGTGCCACAGTCAGTGTCTCTTCCCCTTCTTGCCGTCTCCTAGCCTCTGGTGACCATGAAGTTCTGCAGCCATGTGGTCCAATTCCCAGAAAGGACCTACTGGCAAGAACACAGTGTCCAGATGGCCAAGGACAAGCATGGAGCTACCAGTAAGAACTGAGACAGGGCTTCCTCAAGACATGCCTGCCTTTGTTTCCGAGGTTCAGGGGCTGTGATAAGGGGAACTCACGGCAATAAGGCAACTGAGCCTTCAAGGATATTATGGGATCACATCTCAACCCACGCCAGGCCTCTGCAGGCACATTCACCACCATCTTCTTGTCCAGAGACTTTTGTGAGCCATCCACACACCGGTCACCTCCTGGAGAAAGTCAGCGATGCATAAGAGAAGGCTCTCTTCTCTTTTCATCTTTATTTTTTGCACTACTCAGAACTTCCTTTATGTTTCCTTCTTCCTTTCTTGTCTATGCTGGGTCTTTGCTGTGGGACTCCGGCTTCTTTGGCTGCAGAGCACAGGCTCTAGAGCAGGGGCTCAGTAGTTGTGGCACACGGGCTTCGTTGCCCCCATGGCATGTGGGATCTTCCCGGACCAGAGATCGAACCCTTGTCCTCTGCACTGGAAAGCAGTTCTCAACCACCGGACCACCAGGGACGTCCCTCAGACCCTTACTAATGCAAGCGAAAGAACCAAAATTAACTAATTCCGAAAAACACAGCAATAACGTTTTGTTTTTTTTTTTTTAAAAAGCAGTAGGGAATATATTGCTTTGTATAACCATGAAGTCCATGAATTATTGCATCGATTGGATCTAGGTTTCTTTTTTAATTTCTATTTTATATTGAAATTGGCTTCCCAGGTAGCTCAGCAGTAAGGAATCTGCCTACTGATGCAGGAAAAACAAGTTCAATCCCTGGGTAGGGAAGATAACCTGGAATAGGGAATGGAAACCCAGTCCAGTATTCCTGCCTGGAAAACTCCATGGACAGGGGAGTTTGGTGAGCTAAAGTCCACAGGGTCACAAAGAATAGGCCGTGACTAAGCAACTGAGCACACACACAGAGTTGATTAACAATGCTGCGTTAGTTTCGGGTGTGCAGCAAAGTGATTCAGTGATACGTATGCGTGTGTCTATTCTTTTTTCAAATCCTTTTCTCATTTCGATTGTTGCTGAATATTAAGCAGAGTGAAGAGAAGTTTCTTGATATCAGAGAATCACACAGAGGAGGCAGGAAAATGCCAGGCTTGAAAGCTTGGTCCCTAATCCCCACTGAGATCTTGCAGATGGACTAGTGCATTCTGTTTAGAGGATAAGAAAACACCCCAGACCTGTGGGCTCACAGCTGCTCAGTGGTTATCCTAGGGTCATTTCCCACAATGCTGACCTGACTGCAAATGCGTTACAGGCCTTTTGAGTTTCATTGTTGGAGCAGAGATGCTCTTTACTATTCTACCACTGGTGTGCAAAATTGTTTTCCCTGAAGCTGATGTTCTAATGCTGTTTCTCTAG
The DNA here is from genome assembly GCA_007570785.1 of Antilocapra americana. NCBI lineage: Eukaryota > Metazoa > Chordata > Mammalia > Artiodactyla > Antilocapridae > Antilocapra > Antilocapra americana. Next base: position 13,016,954 of record ML663006.1, on the reverse strand, counting down.
TCTGCTTTTTCCCTTAGAGATGAGCCAGTTCGGGCCCAAGAGTTAAATTGTGTTTTTCCACTTCTTCTCAAAATGTGAACAGTTCCTTTTGATCTCTACCCTTTAGAGTGGAAAAATATGCCTGGCCTTTTTCCTCCCCAGAGGCAGCAGGAAGTAGCAACACCACACTCATTGGGTTCCTTCATTCTTTTACTATGTTTGTACCCAAAGTAAAATAAAAATCTGCTGGGAACCCACAGGGGAGGGAAAAAGGTGCATAAGCAATGGGGCATTTGGAGGCCTATGCATATTCAGACAGTTTGAGGCACAGTCTTTGAAACTCAGGAACATTACAAACTGTAGTCTTGTCTTTTAGAATTAAAGAAACAGAATGTATATTTATATACACACACACATATATATCCATGTATGTGTATATATATATATTATCATATCCAAAGGCTAAGCCAAATGAACTAATTATAAAACGAACTGAGTCCTATAAAGGAAAAGTAAAATCTTACATAAGAAATAGAAAGTTAACATAAGGAAAACGGTTATGTAATTTTAAGCTGATAAACTTCTACGCCTTCTTCTGGCATACGGCTAAATGGGTGTTTTTGATTTCACATGAAAACCAAGTTAACAAGAATCTCTGCAAGCCTGTCTCTGAAAGATGTAAAAGGCTCCCTAACTAGCTCCTAAGGCCCATCCAGATGTGTTGTTGTTGCTGTACCAAGGCTCAGCTGGTCAAGTTCAGATGAATAGAAGAAATTCCATATGCATGCTGACATAACATCTCTTAGGAACATGACTGACATTTGATGAATGGGGATTGAACCGAGAACATCAAGAACTCGAATGTCTTGTTGTACAAAGATTGAGGCTTATATGGGAATTTTGATCTTCACGTGGTTCGAGGAGATGATCCTTGCAGAGAGGAAGGAGCTTCCTGTTACTTGGGGTTCAGTGTTCTCCGCCTAGGAAATAGGCTCACAGGATCTCATAGGGCTGCGCCAGTTCACAAACCGCAAGAGAGTAAGAGTAACCCCAGAAGGCATGGCCTTGTTGGAGACAGAAGTGCAGAGTGATGATTCTTGCTCAGTGTCCAGGAAAAGGTTTGCGTGTGCTCAGTCGCTGAGTCGTATCTGACTCTTTGCAACCCCATGGACTGTAGTCCACCAGTCCCTCTGTCCATGGGATTTCCCAGGCAGCAATACTGGAGTGGATGGCTCTTTCCTTCTCCAGGGGATCTTCCCGACACAGAGAAAGAGTACCCACTGCCAAGAAGAGAGAACTCATGCAGACAAATGTCATATGATATCACTTATATGTAGAATCTGAAAAAATGATTCAAGTGAACTTACCTACAAAAACAGAAACAGACTCAGAGACAGGGAAAACAAACTATGGTTACCGAAAAGGAAGTCAGGGGAAGGGTAAACTAGGAGTTTAGGATTAACAGGTACACACTACTATACGTGTGTGTGTCTGTTAATTGCTCAGTCATATCCGACTCTGCGACCCCATGGACTGTAGCCCTCCAGGCTCTTCTGTCCATGGGATTCTCCAGGCAAGAATACTGGAGTGGGTTGCCATTTCCTTTTCCACACTACTATAAATAAAAGAGATAAACAAAAAAGAAGGGACTTATGCACAGGGAACTAACATGCAGAACAAGGAGATGAAGATGCCAGTGTGGATTCCCGTTCCTTCCTTGCTGGGTCCTTCTCCATGCTTTCCACAGGCTCTGGATGAGGTTCTGTTGAGCAGGAAGCAGAGGCAGCCCCACAGAGCTTACTGTCTAGAAGAAGGATGGAAGGCTTTAACAACCGTAAGGAACAGCAAGACCGCAGTGGTGTCAGATGCCCCAAAGGAGAGCCCATGCCTTTCTTTCCTGGGCTCTGAGGGACTGTCATGTTCTTGGCTCTGAAAGCAAATAACAGGGGCAAACAGGGAGGTCCCAAAGGACACATGTTGAGCTGAACTCTGGAGGAAGTGTTTAGCAGGGAAGATGCATGTTTGGGTGAGTGTGTGTGTGTGTGTGTGTGTGTGTGTGTGTGTGTGTGTGTGAGTGAGTGTTGTGCGTGCATGTGTCACATTGAGGGCTCTGGGAGTGTCACTGGGGTCATCATAGCATTCCAAACACATACAAAGGCCGGGATAACCTTGGAAAGCAAGAGCCACAGCATACAGAGTGACAGTCTCTCAGTCTCCTTAGTCCCCCTCATTAGGTATCTTGTTCCTGGCCAACAGTTGACTGCCTACATTGGAATCCTTTTGTGTGAATTTAGACCAATTGGAATGTGAACACGTGGACTCAGGGGTTGAACATCCTGGGTTCTAATCCCGCCTTCACCACTTCTTAGCTGTGTCAAGTAAAAGACCTCTCTGTGCCAACCCCATAGTAGAGCAAATCTGAATGCAAGTTAAATGATTCTGTGAGACTTCATAGGTCCATACTTGAAAAGAACTAGGAGAGTTCTTGGTGCATGGTGAAGTTTGTCAAATACAATATTCATGATGAATTTGCTCCCCAGCTCTCTGCATCCCATGCCCCCTCTCCATCATATTCAGCCCCTCGAAAGTCTGGGTGTTGGAGGAACGTTATCTGGGCCGCCATGACCTCTCGGCTGGTGCTGAATGCCAGGCTTCCTGAGCCTGAGTGGGGGCGGGTTCTTCGCAGGGAATCTGGGGGAAGGCGGTCTGCACGCGTGTCAGGATGTGACGGTGGGATACGTTTGCTCTTCCAGGAGGCAGAAATCCTGAACACAGCCATCCTCACCGGGAAGACGGTGGCCGTGCCCGTGAAGGTGGTCTCTGTGGAGGAGGACGGCACGGTGACAGATCTCAAGTCCGTGGAGTGCCGATCGTCTGATGAAGATGTCATTAAGGCAAGTTGACACCTCCCAATCCCTGCAGAAATCCGCTGTCGTGCCAGCATCAGTGCGCGTCGACCGGCTGGGACCACGGCGTCCCCTGAGATCCCCCATCCCCCATCCCACTCTGGTTATCCTGCTGCTTCCATGCCCTGCCCGAGATTAGATCAGGATGAGAAGGAATGGTGCTCCAGGGGGTAGTGGGGGCGCAAGGAGTGGTAGGGAATGATAGTCCTGGTCGGTGATGCTCCTGACCATCCTCTGCATTTCCAAATGCTGTGACCTCTTCCGCGCCCCCAGGGAGGATGGCAGAGGGATGAGGGACCACCATCCAAATAGAGCTTACTGTCCCCGCGGCTGATCGTACCAGCTGGAAGGGGAGAAGGCAGCATCAGAAACTAGGCTGACGAGTATATGGCCACGCCCTAGGATGATTTCATAGCACAAAGCATTTTGGGAGAATCAGTGAGGATTCACAACCCAGTTCCACTCCCCTGGCTAACCAGCAGGATTCTGCATGAGTTAGGGATGGGGTGACCAGCTCTCCCCTTCCCTAGTTTAAATGCTGAAGGTTCCTTGCTTCTCTCTGGCTACTTCTTTGACCTTTTAAATTGAATGCAAAAGTGATCTAAAACAAAGTCCCTTTGGGGGATGCATTGCCTGGAGAGGGAGGGGGCACCTAGTTTGCTCTGCCAAGCAGCTTGTAGTGTGATGCCAGTCGGCAGGGGAGAGGGGTTTGTCACGCTGCCACCACCCACTGTGCAGACAGAGGCTTCCTGGCACCTCCTCTGAGCCAGCCTCCCAGCAAACACCCCAGGCTGGGAGGGATGCAGTGGGGAGGGTAGGGGACTCCCATCCTTATGGGCCCAGGACTCGTTGGAGCCCATCAGCCTTCCTGCCTGTTCTGCTCAGGAACTGAATGGCCTCTCTGACCCCACATGAACCCCAGGGAACGTTTCCACCCACGAGAAGGCAGTGGACAAATGCAGATTGAGTCATCGCTGAGTGCCAGGTCCAGTTTCAGATATTGGGACCACAAGTTAGAGGCACAGCGCTGTCCTTAGCATCTCAGAGAGAAGGCAGTGCTGTGGGAAGATGACCGAGCCGTGTGACACATTATACAACACATCCCACCCAGAATTCCCTTCACATCAGTACATGGCACATTCATCTTTCCAATGGCTCAGACCAGTAACTTGGCACATCCTTTAAACCAGTGTCTTGGCACATCCCATATTACTTGTTCTCTCTCTCTCTCCCCACATCCAGTCCTTCAGCAAATCCTGTTGGCAGTGCTTTCTAAACACAGCCCAGCCCAAGCCACCATAACTCCTCCTGGGTAAAAGCAGTGACCTTCTTGTTGGCTTCCCAGTGGCTGTCTGCAGTAGCTGGAGTGAGTCACGTGGACGCCTAGTGATGTCATTCCTTAACTCAGAACCATCCACTGGCCTCCTCCCACCTCAAAGGCAAAGTCAAAGAGTTTACCAGGACAGGGGAAGTACAGCCCAGCGGCCATGCTTGCCTCAACTCAGACCTCACTCAGGTTGCAAGCACCCTGCAGACCTCGTTTTTCCTCTAACAGTTCAGACACCCTTCTGCTCCGCCAGCTCCTAACTCTCTTCCCCTTGATGGTTGCCGGGCATGCTCACCCCTTTATCTTGCTCAAGCCTTTCCTGAGCAAGTTTTATATACATATGTAAATTACATTATTGATTTTATTCTTGGCTGTACTAGGTCTTTGTTGGTGTGCCCGGCTTTCTCTGGTTGCAGCAAGCAGGGGCTCCTCTTTAGTAGTGGTGCATAGGCTTCTCACTGTGATGACTTCTCTTGTTGCAAAGCATGGGCTCTAGGACCTGCAGGCTCCAGTGGCTGTAGCTCATATGCTCCGTATTTGCCATTCCCGGGCTCTAGAGCACAGGCTCAGGATTTGTGGGGTCGGGGCTTTGGTGTTCTGCAGCACGTGGGATCTTCCCCGGCCAGGGATCAAGCCTGTGTCTCCTGCATCGACAGGTGGATTCTTTACCACTGAGCCACCAGGGCAGCCCCCTGAGTAAGTTTTGTAAAATTTTGTAAAAATCATATGCCATTTGCTCTAGCTTATTATTTACTGAGGAGCCTCTCCAGCACCAAGGAAACTCTGAGGATGAACCTACAGAAGAGAGAGACCATAGAAACCATAAACAGTCTACGGCCATACCACCCTGAACGCACCCGATCTCGTCTGATCTCGGAAGCTAAGCAGGGTCGGGCCTGGTTAGTACTTGGATGGGAGAAACCATAAACAACTCTGGGGCGGTCTGTTGCTTAAACCTGCACCAGCTTCCAGTTTGCAACATGGTGGGGATCATTTTATATTCCAGACAGTCTTTGTTGGTTATTTATTATGAATTAAGTAAATCATCCATTGCGAGTTTCTTCTTGTTTGTGCAGCTTTTAGGAAGTACTACTGATTCCTACAGTGGACAGGAAGCTTTGTCCTGCAGCTTCCATTTGTCTTTTTTCTGATAACAATAACCTGATGTTCTCTAAAAATCCCTCCACTGAATCCATACAAGTTTTTTTTTTCCTTTCTTTTCCCCCAAATTCTTTATTTTTATTGACGTATAGTTGCTTTACAGTGTTGTGTTAGTTTCTGCTGTACAACAGAGTGAATCTGTTATATGTATACCTATATCTGCTCTTTTTTAGATTTCCATCCCATTTAGGTCAGAGCACTGAACAGAGTTCCCTGTGCAATACAGTAGGTTCTTATTATCTATTTTATACATAGTGGTGTGTATATGCCAATCTCAGTCTCCCAGTTTATCCTACCCACCCTTTTGGTATCCATACGTTTGTTCTCTACATCTGCCTTTCTATTTCTGCTTTGCAAGTAAGTTCGTCTGTACCATTTTTCTAGATTCCACACATAAGTGATGTATAGTATTTGTTTTCCTCTTTGTGACTTAACTTCACTGTATAAGAGTCTTGATTTTTTTAAATTTTTAAAATTTATTTAAACTTTTTCTTCCAGTTCGATTGGGATATCATTGATATACAGCACTGAATAGGTTCAAGGTGTTCAGCATAATGATTTAACTTATGTACGTCACAAAATGATGATCATGATAAGTTTAGTGAATGTCCATCACCTCACATGGATACATAATTGTGTGCTCAGTTGGTCTGAGCCTGCCAGGTTCCCCTGTCCTTGGGATTCTCCAGGCAATATTGGAGTGAGTTGCTTCTCACTCCAGGGGTATACGTAAATAAAGGAATAGAAAAAAAAATGTTTTCTTGTGATGCTCCCTCTTAGGATTTTCTCTCATAACAACTTTCATGTGTAACATACAGCAGTGTTACTTCTATCTATCATGTTCTACATTGCATCTCTAGCACCTATTTATCTGATAGCTAGGAGTCTGTATCTTTGGTTGCTGCCACCCAATTCCCTCTTACCTCACCCCACGCCTCTGATAACCACAAATCTGATCTCTTTTGTGTCTCTGTTTGTTTGTTTTTGGAGTATAATTGACCTGCAACACCACATTAGTTTGTGTTACTCAGCCCAGTAATTTGAGATTTCTATACATTTCAAAAATGATCACCATGGCAAGTCCAGTCACTATGTCATCACACAAAGATATTACATAGTTATTGACTGTATTCCCATACTGTGTATTTCATAACCATGACTCATTTATTTTAAATCTATACAATTTAAATAGTATGGTGTCTAGCCCAGCTTCCAGTGGTCATGTGACCCATGATGGCCAATCAAAGCACTGCGTCCCTCCAGAAACTTTCATTGGCTCAGGAGGAGACACAGTATCCAATCCCAATCTATAGGATGCAATCCTGAGACTTTGGCCGAAACTTCTGCAAGAGAACATTTTCTCTCCTTTTGTTCTTACTCCTTATCCTTGAGAGGATATGCAGAGTTATTAAGTTCCTATTTTTTTTTTGGTTGCCCTGGGTCTCTGTTGCTGTGTGCAGGCTTTCTCTAGTTGCTGCAAGTGGAAGCGACTCTTCACTGCAGTGCATAGGCTTCTCATTGCAGTGGCTTCTCTCATTGTGGAGCACCAGCTCTAGGCACACAGGCTTCAACAGTTGCAGCACATGGGCTCAGTAGTTGCAGCTTGTGGGCTTAGAAGTTATGGTATGCAGGCTTTGTTGCTCCACAGCATGTGGAATCTTCCTGGACCAGGGATCAGACCCATGTCCCCTGCATTGGCAGGCGGATTCTAATCCACCATACCACCACAGATGTCCAGATTCCATCTTGAGAAAGGAACCTGCCAGGGAATTAGAAACAATAGGGGAAGTCAGAACCACTGGGCAGAAAAATCAGGAACTTACGATAGTTCTCAAGACCTCGAATCCCACTGCAGTACTGCCTAAACATAAACCAATGGAGTCCTTTTTGTGTAAAGCAATTTCTGCTCATCTTATAATATCAGTCACCAAAGAAGTCTGTGTTTATGTGCCCTAAAGAGTACAGAATGACTTGAGTCGTCTCAGGAGTCCTTGAAATCATTGTCAGAAATGCGGAGACTCAAGGAAAGTGGAAAACCTTCCTGTGTTCAGTTTCACGTCCATCCACAGGCCCCACCACCTGGTGAACAACTTGAAAATCAAACCCCACAGCCTGCACAGCTGTCACAGTGCTGCTCTATGAATCACAGGTGTTGAAAGAGAATCACTTGGTGTAGATAATGTTTTGGTGCCATTCGGAGGCCCTCAAGAAGGAAAGCCAAGGAATCCTTGGAGAAGCATCTCAACACCTGCTCAGAGGCTCCTGGGAAATCTCTGAGCAGCAGGTCTGTCTTTAAAGCCCATCTCCCCCACCCCACATCTTTTTGTTTTCATTTGCTTTCTCTTCTTTCCCTAGCCAGAAGCCCAATAAGCTCTTGCATTCTCCTCCCTCCATACAAAACCACCTCTCAGGAGATCCACTGGAAAACTCATTTGGCCGGAATCGTAAATTACATGAAGGCATGTTACCTTGTGTCTCCCAAGGCTGCTGAGTTTTTAAGAAGGTGGCAGGTCCCTCACGGATGTATTTCAGATATTGATGAGAATATCTATTGTGATTCTTAGGAGTTAGAAATAACAGGAAATTCCACCCACACTGACTTAAGTTTAAATAGGAAAAAAGTGTGTCTGACGTCATTGGAAAGTTCAGTCAGGACTAGTTTCCGAGGGTTTTGTTTGGATCCACACAAACATTCTCTCTCTCTTTCCCACCCCCTCACATATAGCCACACTTTCTTGTGGGTGAATTTCATTCTGACAGAGGCTCCCCTTGTGGGCGCAAAATGGATGCCTCAGAACTGGTTCAAATCCAACAGGAAAGAATCTACGTCCTCCAGGCCAGTCCAGTGTAAGTCTTGGAATATGCTCTCATGGGACCTGTTTAGGTCACCTCCTTATCCTTGAAGCTCAGACACCCTAAAACACTGATTGTCCAAAGCCTACATCACTCCAAAGGACACGAACTAAAAAAAGAGGGGTTGTGGGGAGAGGGGCAGGCCCTCCCCCACCCTGGGAACTCTCTGTGCTCTTACCGCAGAATACAGTGGGGGCCTCCGAGAAACAGAAACAGCATATACAAAAACAGCCACTTAGGACTGGCAGAGCTATGGAGGTCAGGGACCTTTAAGAGCCCCAAAGTTGCCCTGTGGGAAGTGGCTGTACTGCAAAGCCAAACTACACTTTTACACATAGCAAAGAAGACTGATTTGGGCTCAAGAGTCACTCCTGAAATGCTTGCTGAGTTTTGTTTTTAATTGAAATATGGACATGAGAGTTGGACCATAGATAAGGCTGAACATAGAAGAACTGATGCTTTTGAATTGTGGTGCCAGAGAAGACCCTCAAGAGTCCCTTGGACAGTAAGGAGATCCAACCAGTCAATCCTAAAGGAATTCAACCCTGAATATTCATTGGAAGAACTGATGCTGAAGCTGAAGTTCCAATAGTTTGACCTCCTGATGCAAAAAGAGCTGACTCATTGGAAAAGGCCCTAATGCTGGGAAAGACTGAAGGCAGGAGGAGAAGGGGACAACAGAGGATGAGATTGTTGGATAGTATCACCAACTCAACGGACATGAGTTTGAGCAAACTCCGGGAGACAGTGAAGGACAGGGAAGCCTGGCATACTGCAGTCCATGGGATCTCAGAGAGTCGGACATGACTTGTCGAATATGACTTAATGACTGAACAAGAGTTGATTTACAGTGTTGAGTTAGTTTCTGTTGTTCACCAAAAGTATTCAGATATATGGTAATAGAATATAGAGAGGTACATATTTTTATACATATATAGAGAGATTCTTTTTCATTTTTTCCACTATATGTTATTACAAGATATTAAATATAGTTCTCTGTGCTATACAGTAGGATCTCATTGTTTATCTGTTTTATATATAGTAGTGAATATCTCTAATCCCAAACTCCTAACTCATCCCTCCCCTACCCTACATATTCACTTTGGTAATCATAAATTTGTTTTCTCTGTCTGTGAGTCTGTTCCTGTTTTGCGAATAAGTTCAAAAATTATATTTCACATATAAGTGATGTCATGTGATCTTTGTCTTTCTTTACTTAGTATGATAATCTCTTGGTCCATCCATGTTGCTACAGATGGCATTATTATTTTATTCTTTTTTAAAATATATTCCAGTGTATATATGGGCTTCCCCAGTGGCTCAGAAGGTAAACAATCTGCCTACAGTGCAGAAGACTCAGGTTCGATCCCTGGGTTGGGAAGATCCCCTGGAGAAGGAAATGGCAAACCTCTCCAATATTCTTGCCTGGAGAATTCCACAGACAGAGGAACATGGTGGGCTACACAGAGTCAGACAGGACTGAGGGACTAACACTTGACTTCGGTGTATGTATACCACATCTTCTTTATCCATACATCTGTTGGTGGACACTGAGTTGCTTCCACATCTTGGCTATTGGAAGCAATATTGCTGTGAACATTCGGGTGCATGTATCTTTTCAGATTAGATTTTTTCTCTGGATATATGCCCAAGAGTGGGATTGCTGGATCATACGGTAGCTCTATTTTCAGTTTTTTAAGGAACCGCCATACTGTTCTCCATAGTGGCTGCACCAATTTACATTCCAACCAATAGTGTAGGAGGTTTCCTTTTTTTGCTGAGTTGTTTTTAAAGCGTTCATTAACTGCTCCTAAACAGACAAGTATCTTCCCCAAATGGCAGAAAAGTCCTCTGTTACCAGGGAAGGGAGGTCAGCCCCTGCTCATCACAGATGGATTCAGTGAGCCTGCTTCAGCATCTTCTAATCCTCTGACAGCATCAGGACCTACCCCGCTTTCCAGCAGAAACTCACAGGGGTTGGAAACGGGCCTTAATCAAGCCTGACGTGTTCTCCCAAGGCTGATCCAGGCAGAAGTATTCCTGCCACGGGAGCAGACTGCTGCCACCAGGGGAAGGAGAGTGGTTTCAGGACTGGAATGAGACACTTAACAACCTGGAGAGAGGAAAGGAGTAGCAGAGATTGCCTCCCCAGCAGGGCGCTGTGCTGCGGGCCACAGGCCGTGGCTTGTCCTGGCAGTGGCCTTGCTCCGGAGGAGGAGAGGAGGGCAGTGGGGCCCTCCCGCCACGCAGCCCGCTTTCAGGACCCCTGCTGAGCTTCCCGTCACTTGATCAGCCACAGAGAGAGCATCCTCTTGAGTCCCTTCTTGTTTTTTTCTCAGTCTGCTGATCCTTTCCTGGGGCTCATCATTTTTGTCCCCTCCCAGAGGGAAGTGGCTCCTTTTTTTTTAGTTTTATTTATTTACTTATTTTATTTACTTGCTTGGCTCTCTGGGATCTTAGTTGCAGCACGTGGGATCTTTGTTGCATTATGCAGGCTCTTCCATTGTGACATTAAGATTCCCTCTAGTTGTGTGTGGGCTTAGTTGCTCCATAGCAGGTGCGATATTATCTCCCTGACCAGGGATCAAACTCACGTCCCCTGCATTGCAAGGTGGATTCTTAACCACTAGACCACCAGGAAAGTCCCCCAAGTGGTTCCTTAACTACCAGCCAAAGAATCGGGAAATTGTGTGGATTATGCCTGTTCGATCACCCTGCTGCCTCCTCTTCAGACTTTCCCTGTGTTACTTGCCGGGGAAGAGCTCCTGGGAGGTGGTTTGGCTGTAGGACACTGGCATCCTCCAAGAAGGAGCGTGATGCTTTTCAGGCACTGATACAGGTGACGCACTTTCATTTGGTAAACACATATCCCTTGAGCTCTTTTATTGAGCAAGGCTGTTAGATTAGAATAAGCTCTCAATGTCCTCCTTCTTCAATCCATCTTGCAGGCAATGGGTAGTTATTTGCTGCTGTTGTTTCCTCTATATTGTTGTTTTAGCATTTGTCCTTTTTAAATTTTATTTTTATTGAAGTATAATTGATTTACTATGCTGTGTTAGTTTCAGGTGTACAGCAAACTGATTCAGTTATACATATACATATGTGTGTGTGTGTGTGTGTGTGTGTGTGTGTGTGTGTGTGTGTAGGATTCTTTTCCCTTGCAGATTTTTACAAAATATTGAGTATAGTTCTCTGTGCTATACAGTAGGTCCTTGTTAGTTATCTCGTTTATATATAGTAGTGTGTATCTGTTAATTGGGCTTCCCAGGTGGCTCACAGGTAAAGAAGAGTAGATAGAAGACATCGTAGACATGGGTTCGGTCCCTGGGTCAGGAAGATCCCCTGGAGAAGGAAATGGCAACCCACTCCAGTATTCCTGCCTGTAAAATCCCATGGATAGAGGAGCCTGGCTGGCTGCAGTCCATGGGGTCCCAAAAAGTTAGACATGACTGAGTGACTGAGCACACACATCTGTTCATCACAAATTCCAAACTCCTCCCTTCTCCCTGCTTCCTTCTCCCCCTGATAACCATAAGTTCATTTTCTATGTCTGTGGTTCTATTTTGTGTATAAATTTGTTTGTATCTGTTTTCTTAAGCTTCCACCTAAAAGTGATATCATATGATACTTGTCTTTCTCTGTCTGGCTTGCTTCACTTAGTAGGATAATCCCTAGGTCCATGTATGTTGCTGCAGATAGCATTATTTCATTCATTTTATGGCCAAGTAATATTCCATTGTATATATATCCCACACCTTTATCTGTTTATCTGTCAATGAACATTTAGATTGTATTGGTGGTTATTTTTAAAATAAACTTCACATACAGGAATAGAATCTGTAGCTACAGAGTGGGGTGAAGCCACCTGCTGGATGCAGAGTCTGGATTCATATTTGTCCCCCTGCCATCAGTAGAGACACTCCTGGATACAAATGAAGCAGCAGAGGCAGAAAAAGAGCCTAAAGGCTGCACAGCATCAACTTTGCCTGTACATCTACTGCCATCTCTCTTCATGTGGCAGCATCCTATTTGGACACCAAATAATGGTGTTCCTTTCCTGAAGCTGAATTACGAGTGTCAGAACATTTTTATTGCTTGATTGAGAATAAATGTTTCAGTTTAGAGAAAACAATATCTCTCTTCCTCAAACCTAGACCCAGCTTTTAGACCCCAATTCCCTTCCTTTCTATCACTTGCCAGTTTCTAATATATAAAGTATCATTTCAGAGTTGTCAGTAGGTCTTGACTGCTGATCCAAGTTAAACATGAGAAGTATTATAATAATAATAGAAACAGCCATGTTTTCATGTATCCTGGGTGTTCATTACACAGCAGGTAGCATTTCTTTGATCCTCACAATGACCCCAAGAAATAGTGTTATTTTTATCTTATATTTCAAAAAAGAATATTGAGGCACCCAGAGGTTTTTTGTTTAAACTGTGACAAAATACATATAAGATTACCATCTTAATGATTTCAAAGTGTACAGGGCAGTATTGTCAAGTACATTCACATGGGTGAGCAACCATCACCACCATCCATCTCCAGAACTCTTTTCTTCTTGCAAAGCAGAAATTTGGTACCCATTTAAACACTAAATCCCAATTGGCAATAATTCCCTCTGCCCCTGGTAGCCTCTATTCTACTTTCTTTCTTTCTGAATTTGACCACTCTAGGTATCGCATATTAGTGGAATCATATAGTATTTGTTATCACCAACCTAGACAGCATATTAAAAAGCAGAGACATCACTTTGCAACAAAGGTCCGCATGGTCAAAGCTATGGCTTTTCCAGTAGTCATGTATGGATGTGAGAGTTGGGCTATAAAGAAGGCTGAGTGCTGAAGAATTGATGCTTTTGAACTGTGGTGTTGGAGAAGACTCTTGAGAGTCCCTTGGACTGCAAGGAGATCCAGCCAGTCCATCCTAAAGGACATCAGTCCTGGGTGTTCATTGGAAGGACTGATGTTGAACCTGAAACTCCAATACTTAGGCCAGCTGATGCGAAGAGTTGACTCATTTGAAAAGACCCTGATGCTGGGAAAGATTGAAGGCAGGAGGAGAAGGGGACTACAGAGGATGAGATGGTTGGATGACATCACCAACTCAATGGACATGAGTTTCAGTAAACTCTGGGAGTTGGTGATGGACAGGGAGGCCTGGTGTGCTGCAGTCCATGGGGTCGCAAAGAGTTGGACACGACTGAAAATTGAACTGAACTGAACTGAACAGTATTTGTCCTCTGTGTCTGGCTTAGTTCACTGACTGTAACATCCTCAAAGTTCATGCCTGTTTTTGCATGGGTCAGAATTTCCTTCCTTTTCAAGGCTGAGTCATTTTCCACTGTATAGACAGACCATTTATCCATTCATCCATCAGAGGGAACTTGGGTTGCTTCAACTTTTTGTCAGTTGGCTGCTGTGAACAGTTTTTTGTTTGTTCTTGGAGGGATTTGGGAGGAGGTAGTTAATGGGTAGATCCTTTCCAAATGAAATAAAATACTAAAGCATTAATTATTGAATATTGGCTTCCCTTTGCAGAGAGATTAAAGGTATCTAGGAAACTAAAGGTATTTAGTGCCACCCTGAGATATTCTCTAAAGAAACGACATGTTTAAAATCGTACATGCTCAGGATTTTCTAAGATTGGATTAAATCTGGTTCAATTTTTGTATTTCTAAATGAATTTTGTTGGGAGTGGGCTAGGGCAAGATTTCTCCCTGCAAAGTTCTCTTGGAAAATGAATGCATCAGAGTTTTAACACATCATCAGAACCAAGATCCATGACACCTATTTCCAAGGCCTGTTTTGCTCTTGCTCCCATCACTCATTATTCAGGATAGGGGTTGGCAAACTATGGCTGCCGTGGTAAGAAGTTGGGGGTATCCATCCATTTGTCAGTGCTGCTTGAGCACCGCTGTGGCAGGCTTAAGTAGCTGGGAGAGCAACCGCACAGTCCGCAAAGCCAAAAATGCTTTACCATCCATTTCTTTACAGAAGATACTTGCCCACCTCTGTTCAAGGACTCTGACCAGGCTTTCCTTCTGTGGGTGATCATTTACCATGGCACATGGCAAGCCCACACTCCCAGCCAAAACTAACTCCTCCACACATGGATGTTTGCAATCCCTCCAACAAGACATCATACTATTGCACTAACCACTCATTCTCCCTGCACTCCTTTGTCAAACCAAACATACTCCTGGGAGAGACTGTATATATATATATATATATATCCCTTCCTGAAAATTTTGTCAGAATGAACTTGCTTAGATCAACTTTGCTCTTTGGTAGTCAAAATCAGGACAAGCAGAGATTCTGCCTTTTGGGGAAATGGGATAGATCAGGTCAGAGAGGGCAAACCAACCTTGCCTTCCATCCTGGGTTAGCCAAGAGCAGCTTCAGCAAACATACCTCATACAAAATACTCAGCATCACCAGTCAAATATAACACATCTTTCTATTATGTTCAGACATTCCTAGGAACTCTTCTCAACACCATCAATCATGGATTTAAGAAATGAAACCTCTTCATCATCTCTGACCTAGAACTTACAAAAAGGATTTTGGAAAACATTTAGACCAAGGATCATCACCCCAGAAAACAGGATCCACACAACAGCTTAAACATGTAAAGGAGATAGGAAATAGTAGAGACTGCAGCAATCTGAGCAGCATACATCCTGTCTAAGGGCACAGCTGATGTCACATCCTATGTGATTATTGCTGTACACAAAGAGTAGGCAGGGTGCTTAAGAGTTTGGGCTCTCATGTCAGATTGTCTGGATTTAGATCCTTGCTCTTGATATTTATAAATGAGATCGAGTCTGGATATTTAAAATTCCCTTTCCTCAGTTTCTTCAGTTGTAAAATGGGTACAACATCCTTATGACAAATTTGATTCTGCACTGTGTTGGGACAGCAATCTATTACAGCCACTTTGACCACTTGTATATTTGTTTTATAAGTAGGGATTTGCCTCTGAGCTACAGTCTTATCTTCAGGAGTATCTGCACAAAATCTTTTCAAGCTTCATTTAGAACTTAATAAGTGGGGTCAAGGTTAGAAGGTAAAATGAACTTTCCACAACTTCCTCAAGCATGTTACTACTCTTGATTTTTGTCCTCCACCCCCAAAACTACTCTCATCAGTGAAAGTATTCCTTTAAAAATATGAGACACATCACATCACTCCTCCACTCAGAATTGTCCTGTGGCTTCTCCATTTTGTCAAAATAAAAGCTAAAATGCCTTACAATTGCCTCTAGGACCATCCAGTCTCCCCATGCTCCCCCCTGGATCTTCACCACCTGACCTCATTTCCTGACTCTCCCTTCAGCCAAACTGCCTTCTGAAAATTGCAGAGACCTCACAGCCATGCTCCCGCCTAAGACCTTCAAACATCTGCTGTCTCTTCTACCAGATCCACACACAGCTGACCCCTTCACTTCCTTCAGGTCTTAGCTCCAAAGTCTTCAGTTCATATGGCAATATGCCAGCTCCATTACTGCCCAATTCCCCTCCCCTCTTCCCTGGTTTATTTTTCTTCCTGGAACGTAATCACCATAACTTTGTTCATCTGCTCACTGTCCACTTTTATGAGGCCAAGACCTTTTTGGTTTGACCATTGATGATTTTCCAATGCCTAGAATAATACCTGCTGCTTTGTCAATAACTATTTTTTAATTAATTTATTTATTTTCTTTACATTATCATGTTGGTTTTGCCATACATTGCAATGAATCTGCCATGGGTATACATGTGTTCCCCTTCCAGAACCCCCCTCCCACCTCCCTCCCAATTCCATCTCTCTGGGTCATCCCGGTGCACCAGCCCTGAGCACCCTGCATCAACTATCAAACCTGGGCTGGTGATTAATTTCACATATGATAATTTACATGTTTTCAATGCCATTCTCCCATATCATCCCACCCTTTCCCTCTCCCATAGAGTCCAAAAGACTGTTCTATACATCTGCATCTCTTTTGCTGTCTCGCATACAGGGTTATCATTACCAACTTTCTAAATTCCATATATACTGTATTGTTAGTTAGTATACTATATTGTTGTTTTTCCTTCTGGCTTACTTCACTCTGTATAATAGGCTCCAGTTTCTTCTGCCTCAGTAGCTATTGAAAGGAAAGGTCTAATCTACGCAGTCACAAAGTGGATGAGGGAGAAGAGCTCCATCTCTCTTGGTTGTGACATGAAAGATTCTGATATCCAAGGGAAATTTCCCTGCAGTAGGAAAAAAATCAGCGAATAACCCAGCTCAGCATTCTCCTCTTTGAAGTGAGGAGACACCTATATATTGTGTCTGTATATATTCATTGCACAGCAGAATTTCTCCAAATCTTTATATGAAAAGCAAGGTCATTTAAAGGATGGCAGGTAGGAATTTTCTCCAGGACCAAGAGAAAACATGCAGGAGTTCCAACTGATGATAGATATTGAGTTGATGGACAACTTTCAGAATTGTATTTAAATGGCTCTGTTAGTTTGACTCAGAAAACTGTAAAGATATGATGAGAGTGGCTATAGAAATAATAATACCTTGGCTGTAAAGCAAGGTCAGAAAGAAAGGGATCCAGCTCCACTGCTACCCCTCCATATTTTCTGTTTTCTACATGAAGGAGGAACTGTGACAGCTAATTAGGATTCTTTGGCAGCTTAAATGGTAACAAGAAGCCAGGGGCTGAGCGTTCTTTCTCAGACACTGGGTAGGCAATTAGACTGTGCAGGAGAATTGTACACTGTTACTTCCAAGATGCTAAAGATCAAAATGACAGAAGTCAGATGTTAGAAGTCAAGCAATACATTTGTGGTCCAAAAAAAAAAACCAATTTAAAAGATTTTCAAGAGTAATTTTCACTTTAGGTGGATGCACCTTTCTTTAGACTTTATCTCTTAGGTAAGATGTGACTCTGTGTGGAATGTGGTTATCCTCAGTTATGTACATGTTAGGTTTGGAGACATTCTAGATTGGGGGCTTTTCTGACTTATTTCTGTCTTCCTGGACTTAACTGAGAGTCTGGCGTGTAGCAGTTTCTCAATAAATAAATGTTTGTGAAATGAATCAATGGTGGAATAAACCCAGATTTGTACTGAGCATTGATAAGCATCCAGGGAGGCACAAAGTACCAGATCCTCTCTATCCCCTTGGCCATAGCATTTTCTGTTACACTGTCTTTTTGTTAACACACATACTTTATGAAATTTGGATTTTGGATGTATGGTTTGCTGGGTGCCAAGAGGCATCATCTACCTACACCTGGAGCCAGACGTTCCTTATGAGCTAAAGGTTGCTGGGTGAGCACTATCTGGTGGCAGAAGCCCAAATTGCAGACATAGTACCTTCCAGGATTCCAAAATGCCTATAAAGGTGAGACTAATTCCCCTCAATTTCTTTCTATGTTTAATTGGAATATAATTGCTCTACAACACTGTGTCAGCTTGTGTCATACATCGTGAATCAGCCATACGTATACACATATCCCCTCGCTCCCGAGCCTCCCTTCCATCCTCCCATCCCTCCGCTCTAGGTCATCAGAGAGCACTGAGCTGAGCTCCCTGTGTGCTCCACAGCAGCTCCCCACCCACTGTCTGTTTTACCCATGACGGTGTGCATATGTGAATGCTGCTCTCTCAATTTGCCACCCTTTTTCTTCCCCCTCACCATGTCCACAAGTCCATTCTCTATGTCTGTGCCTCTATTCCTGCCCTGCAAATAGGTTCCTTAGTACCATTTTTTCTAGATTCCATATATATGATATGTGTTTTTCTCTTTTTTGACTTAATAAACTCTCTATGGCAGGCTCTAGATTTATCCACATCACTTCAACTGATCCAATTTCATTCCTTTTATATTCCATTGTATACATGTACAGCATCTTTATTCATTCATCTGTCAGTGGACATCTAGGCTGCTTCCATGCCCTGGATATTGTAAATAGTGCCGGTCACTCAGGGTTTCCTCCTTTCCCCCTGGTTGTCAGAGTTCCCCCACCAGCATCTGGTGAGTATCCTAGGTGTGGGGAGACACTGACCCTGTGTCTTCCCTCTCTGCCATCTTGGATCAACCTCCTTCTATTCCTGTGATAGAAATTATTACTTTGACTTACAATGTTGTGACTACAAGTACGTTGTTATATGAAGACAGAAAACATATTGACAACAGGTGCATTAAGGCATGGGTTATAGGTCCTAAGCCCTTTTAAATTCTCTGAGTCAATGCTCAGACATTTACACGTTGTCCTGCATGGGGTACATGTCATTGGCACAGAGCCACTGCACTCTTCTTTGGAAACCCAGCATAAGAATGATGGTGTTCGATGGGATAGATAATCTGGAACCCAAAACAATAAAATAAATGGCAGCGAGATCATACTTATCAATAATTACCTTAAATGTAAACGGGCTGAATGCCCCAACCAAAAGACAAAGATTGGCCGATTGGATACAGAAACAAGACCCCTATATATGTTGTCTACAAGAAACCCACCTCAAACCTAGGGACACATATAGACTGAAAGTTAAAGGCTGGAAAAAGATATTCCATGCAAATAAAGACCAAAAGAAAGCAGGAGTGGCAATACTCATATCTGATAAAATAGACTTTAAAATAAAGGCAGTGAAAAGAGATAAAGATGGACATTACATAATGATCAAAGGATCAATCCAGGGAGAAGAAATAACAATTATAAATATTTATGCACCTAACATAGGAGCTCCACAATATGTAAGGCAAATGCTAACAAATATGAAAGGGGAAATCAACAACAACACAATAATAGTGGGAGACTTTAATACACCACTCACACCAATGGATAGATCAACTAGACAGAAAAGTAACAAGGAAATTCAAACTTTAAATGAAACAATAGACCAACTAGACCTAATTGATATCTATAGGTCATTCCACCCCAAAACAAGGAATTTCACCTTTTTCTCAAGTGCACACGGGACCTTCTCCAGGATAGATCACATCCTGGGCCATAAATCTAACCTTGATAAATTCAAAAATATTGAAATCATCCCAAGCATCTTTTCTGACCACAATGCAGTGAGATTAGATATCAACTACAGTAGAAAACCTCTCAAAACTTCCAACATATGGAGGCTCAACAACACACTGCTGAATAACCAACAAATCGCAGAAGAAATTAAAAATGAAATTCAGTTATGCATGGAAACGAATGAAAATGAAAACACAACAGCTCAAAACCTATGGGACACTGTGAAAGCAATGCTAAGGGGAAAGTTCATAGCAATACAAGCTCACCTCAGGAAACAAGAAAAAAATCAAATAAATGACCTTACTTTACACCTAAAGCAACTAGAAAGGGAAGAGATGCAGAAGCCCAGGTCTAGTAGAAGGAAAGAAATCTTAAAGATCAGGGCAGAAATTAATGCAAAGGAATCAAAAGTGACCATAGCAAAAATCAACCAAGCCAAAAGCTGGTTCTTTGAGAAGATAAATAAAATTGACAAACCATTAGCCAGACTCATCAAGAAACAAAGGGAGAAGAACCAAATCAACAGAATTAGAAATGAAAACGGAGAGATCACAACAGAAAACACAGAAATACAAAGGATCATAAGAGACTATTATCAGCAACTATATGCAAATAAACTGGACAATTTGGATGAAATGGACAAATTCCTAGAAAAGTATAACTTTCCAAGACTAAACCAGGAAGAGATAGATAATATTAATAGACCCATCACAAGCACGGAAATTGAAACCGTAATCAGAAATCTTCCAAAAAACAAAAGCCCAGGACCAGATGGCTTCACAGCTGAATTCTACCAAAAATTTAGAGAAGAACTAACACCTATTCTACTCAAACTCTTCCAGAAAATTGCAGAGGAAGGTAAACTTCCAAACTCATTCTATGAGGCCTCCATCACCCTAATTCCAAAACCCGGCAAAGATGCCACAAAAAAAGAAAACTACAGGCCAATATCACTGATGAACTTAGACGCAAAAATCCTCAACAAAATTCTAGCAAATAGAATCCAACAACACATCAAAAAGATCATACATCATGATCAAGTAGGCTTTATCCCAGGGATGCAAGGATTCTTCAATATTCGTAAATCGATCAATGTAATACACCACATTAACAAATTGAAAAATAAAAATCACATGATTATCTCAATAGATGCAAAGAAAGCCTTTGACAAAATTCAACATCCATTTATGATAAAAACCCTCCAAAAAGTAGGAATAGAAGGAACATACCTCAACATAATAAAAGCTATATATGACAAACCCACAGCAAACATTATCCTCAGTGGTGAAAAACTGGAAGCATTCCCCCTGAAATCAGGGACAAGACAAGGGTGCCCACTCTCACCACTACTATTCAACATAGTTTTGGAAGTTCTGGCCACAGCAATCAGAGCAGATAAAGAAATCAAAGGAATACAGATTGGAAAAGAAGAAGTAAAACTCTCTCTGTTTGCAGATGACATGATCCTCTATATTGAAAACCCTAAAGACTCTACGAGAAAATTACTAGAGCTAATCAGTGAATATAGCAAAGTTTCAGGATATAAAATCAACACACAGAAATCCCTGGCATTCCTATACACTAACAGTGAGAAATCAGAAAGAGAAATTAAGGAAACAAT
>ML663006.1:12847564-12995694 GCA_007570785.1 Antilocapra americana | reverse complement strand
CATATGTAAACCCATGGTGATATCATGACATTGTATGGCAAAAACAAGTAAAAAAAATAAATAAATAAATAAATTAAAAAAAAAAAAAGAATGATGGTGTTTTGCATGATGATTTAGGAGTCAGACCTCCATTGGTAGTAAAATGAAGCATGCAGCTAGCAGCTCACACATCACATCTACAGTGTGTGTGAGTGTACAACACACTGCTGTGATTCAAACCCCAACTCACATCAGAAACCCTCATCAATGAAGACAGCACGAGATAATTAGTACCAACCCATCATTACATCTTTACCTTCTGCTTCTGCAGAGTTAAAATTAATAGAGGGGGGGAAATGATGGCAGAAATGTCCATACAAAATCTGACATTTGATATTATAGTTAGCCATAAGTTGTGGGGTTTGTCTTTGGTTTTTTCATTGTTTGTCTTTCCAGGCCTGGTACTGAGGGTTTCTGCCTTATAAGAACTTGACGCAGAGCCTTGACTTTCATTTTAGGGTGAGTTACAGAAACTTCTGCTGGCTTTTCCCCAAGGGAATGATCTTTGATCCAAGAAGAGGAGAGCAAATGCCAAGAGCATAATGAGTATTTGTGACTGAGATAAAAACCCAGCTTGGGGCCCTTGCAAGTACAACTAGTGAGTC
This sequence comes from Antilocapra americana, assembly GCA_007570785.1. NCBI lineage: Eukaryota > Metazoa > Chordata > Mammalia > Artiodactyla > Antilocapridae > Antilocapra > Antilocapra americana. The sequence continues at coordinate 12,995,050 of ML663006.1, read as the reverse complement.
AGATTTCTGAGTTTGGAGGCCGTGGTCACAGTCAAGGAAAAGAGTCAGTGCGGTTTCAGATCCCACATGCAGACCCCCTTTAGGCCCTCAAGTCTCTGAGCAACACTGAACTGGCTGGAGGGTTCAGGGATCCATCCCAGGTCCCAGGAGTCAGATTAAGACTCCAAAGTTCAGAAAATATTGTGGAGGCTACCATATGGTATTCAAAATTAAAACTGCACTGAAAAGCTTATAACTAGTCTAATGAAGAGCTTAATTATAAACATAAATCATTCCGCAAATAATTACTGAGTTTTTGATACACAGAAGGCATGGTTTTCAGGTGCTGTAGATTCAAGAGTGAGCCAAAGTCCTGCCCTCATGATTACAAGAGGAAAAAAGAAAATCCTGTTTTCATGTATACATACTCTATTTCCTATATCTTATACACATTTCTTCACAAATATAATTTTATATACTTTACAGAGGAGTAAAGTAGGAGATATTTTCTTATAAATGTTATGTCTGATACAACCTATAATATATAGTTTCATATATAAGCAGATATGGGCTTCCCAGGGGGCACTAGCAGTAAAAAGCCAATGCAAAAGACATAAGAGACATGGGTTCGATCCCTGAGTCAGGAAGATCCCCTGGAGGAGGGCATAGCAACCCACTCCAGTATTCTTGCCTGGAGAATTCCATGAGCAGGAGCCCGGTGGGCTGTAGAGTCACAAAAGAGAAATGACTGAAGCAACTTATAGGCAGATATATATCCTATATATATACTTTCATATATATGTAGTTTCATATGTATAATTTTCTCCATGGAGGTGAAAAATATGATATATATGTAAATATCCTGTTTGTATATTATTTATTTACAGGTGTATTTGCATATTTATATATTCTATATAATCTATATCCTATAGAAAATTTCATCTTTTTTTCATCAATTAATTTTAATTTTTGACTAAGTCAGGGTCTTAGTTGTGGCATGTGGGATCATGTGTCAAATCATGGTTATATGCCTTAAACTTATACAATGTTACATATCGAGTACATCTCATTAAAGCAAGGAGGGGAAAGCGAGCAAAAACAGGTCTAATATTGAAACCAGGGTTGATTCTGGTTTTTTGTCTTTGTGAAAACAAAATGCATAGAAACAGGAAGGATTACGATAGCTGTAATAACAAAGTAATAAAATGCAATAAACTTAAATAAGCCTTCATGGTGCTTATAAAAATGAAAGAATAAATGAATTTTCGTATTTCATCCTACTTAATCCATCGTTGATTTTCACACTGATTTCAAATACCGCTAAGAAAGAAAAATAATGGAGGTAAAACATGACCCAAGGCTGACACTGTTGATTGCGAAGCACGTCCTGGTTTTGGTGATGTTACAGAGAGAAGGCGAGAAGAACAGTCTAAGGACACATGAAATTCAGTCCTTTTTTTAGGGACAGAATCCCACCAAGATTGTAAAGTCTGCTTTAGGCAGATTTTTAAAAGGGTTCTCTTTGTTTTACTTTTCAGTATCCTCAGAGAAGGTGTATCTAAATGCTCAAAGCAGGAGGCATATTGGCTAACACTTCAAAAGTGTTCCCACTTAAAACTGAAAATCTACCTTTAAGAAAGTAGCTAAAGACCACCCTCATTTCCTTGTCTGTGGCCCCTTCCTCCCTCCATCTGGGAAGTCAGCAGAGTTGCATCTCTGTGCTCACTCGGATTCCCTTTTTCTGCCTCTGTCCTCCACTTCCAAGGACCTCTGGCTATGCTGGACCCCCTGAATCACCCAGGATGCTCTTTGTGTCTCAGAGTCGGCTGATCACAGACTTGATTCCATCTACAACCTCTGTCATGCAACCCAATCTGTGCACAGTTTCCAGGGAGCAGGGTGTTGACATCCTTGGGGGCATGTTGTCCTGCCCACCACAGGCTACCTTGCCAACATCTCAGCCAACCTGATGTGCTTCTCTTGATATTTAGACAACGAAGTGTCACATACACCCATTTCTCCTAATGAACATCTCTGGCTTAGAGGGGGCACAACAGGAGAGAGAAAAACCAAACATGGTCTCCTGTGGCTTGCGATGGCCATGCACACCTTCCTCCAGATTGACCATCACACGTTTTATCCATCAGGGGGGACTGGGTCAGCCCAGCCCAGCCCTTCTTATCCAGCTACACTTTGCAGGAGTGGGTGGTGGCCATGTGCCACATTCCTTGGCATGTCCCTCTTGCCTCTTGCATGCTCGCCCCCACCATCACCTAATCTCTTGGCTTTAATTCCAAAGCCTGAGCAGGAACCCTCTCCCTTACTTCTCAGCAGTTGGAGACTTGAAAATTTTCACTTCAAACCACCCTTTTAGTCTCACTTTCATTATCTCTAAGCAGTATCAGATACTTTGTTGGTTCAAGGGCTCCCACACTTTCAGAGTATGGGTCACCAGCCTCTGACATTGTGAAGGGGGATAGTTTGGATGCCTCCAAATGCTATGGGTATTTGGGGGGCTTCCTTCTGATGGTTCGAAAGACAGTAACCTCTCAAGGACTTTCCTCCTTCTCTCCTGGGGGACTGAGGGCCAGGGAGATTTTCCTCTCAGAAACACAATCCTCCTACAATAAAACAACCCCTTATTCTGCAATCCTGATCCCCTCGTTGACCAGCCATGGCTGATCTGAGTGTACTGGGGGACAGTGTTTCCATTCACCAAAATACTGAAGACGCAATTTCGTGGAGACAGGAATAGATGTGACCTTCAAACAGTATAGCCACGCTGGGTTTGATATTTCAGATGCTGAAGGAATAATGTAATCAGGACAGCTAATAGGTAGAATGTAATTTAGTATGTTTCTCACACTGGGCCACTTTTGAGAATGGAGGAGATGGTAGTCATGGTGAAAGATGTAAAGCTGACTTGTCCTGGGCAAATCAGGGTGTGCAGTGACCCCAAACAGAGCCAAGGGGCCGTGCTTGCTTCACTGGGTGGGGTGTGTCTGATATTTAGGGCAAGAATTCTGAGCTCAGAGAAACTGAACCGTGAGCACTGATGTGTCTGCTGTGGCTCAGAGCCGGAAAGCAGTCTCTCACTGAATAGCAATCTATAATTGAATGCCATTTCCAAAGGAAAAGTCACCCCTGAGGTTAGACTTGGAAGGAACACGATAGTGATTCTGGAAGGCCTCTGGGGTTCACACACTGAGCTGTTCAGTTTAAGGAAAATTCACATCCTGGATCCTTTCATGTAGTATTTTCTAAGGTAGAATATACAACATTTTTCTAGAGGGTGAGAAGAACACTTTCTATATTAGCAGTTTCTATTTATTTTAATGTTTACTAGGCTAACATATGTCTGGGACATCCAACTGTGATTTTACGGATATTCTTCCTTGGGACCAGACTAAATTTAAAAAGTTGTTAGTATAAAGAAGATGTAAAGAAACATATTAGTAAACGATAATACAGGTGGTACGTGGGAAGAATAACAAACAATGAAGGTGGCACACAAGGGATCAGACGATGCCGCTTTGACATACGATTGCATTAAAGCAGAGAAATCGTTGCCTTCTTCAGCAAGCGTGGGTAACCCTCTTCATGGAAACGGGAGATGACTCTGTTGTGTACTCACTAAAAGTATGACTCTGTTGGAAAAGACACGGGTAAGGCCCCAGTGTCATACAGTGATTCACCGTCACTGCCTAGAATGCCAGAACTATAGGTCATCATTCTAACTGTGAGGATGCAGTGGTACGAAAAAGAAACCTCCACTGTGTATAGCTGACTTTATTAGTATTTTTAACAAGTAAAGGTTCTGGGGACTTCCCTGGTGGTCCAGTGGCTAAGACCACACTCCCCAGTGCAGGGGCCCAGGTTCAATCCCTGGTCAGGAAACTAGATCCCACATGCCGCAACTAAAGATCCTGTTTGCTGCCTCAAAAATTGAAGATTTCATGTGCCACAACTAAGACACGAAGCAGCCCAATAAATATATATATAGATTTTAAATTAAACGTTCTGGTTTCATGATTATGATAGAGGTTTATAACCTAACCTAAATTTAAAATACCTTTTAAGTAATACAATTTGAGACTTTCACTCCAGTTTCTCCCTGCTCATCCTTCCATCACTACCACCACATCCCTGACACCCTTGCCTAAATCCCTCCAGCCCCATTTTCCAAGACCATGAAGCTCAGTTCAATTCAGTCGCTCCGTCGTGTCCAACTCTTTGCAACTCCATGGATTACATTCCCTGTCCATCACCAACTCCCGGAGCTTGTTCAAACTCATGTCCATCAAGTCAGTGATGCCATCCAACCATCTCATCCTCTGTCATCCCCTTCTCCTCTCTCCTTCAGTCTTTCCCAGCATCAGGGTCTTTTCCAGTGAGTCAGTTCTTTGCATGAGGTGGCCAAAGTACTGGAGTTTCAGCTTCAGCATCACTCCTTCCGGTGAATATTCAGGACTGATTTCCTTTAGGATGGACTGGTTTGATCCTGCAGCTTGAAGCTTGAACCTTAATGCTACTCACTTATTAATAGTATTCTCCCGTCTCCCCTTCTCCATCTGTGTCTGTTACAGTAAGGCTTGCTGCTGTAACAAATAAAGCACCATATTTACGCAGCCTAACACAAGCAGAGCTTACTTTCCTTTCTACAGTCTTGGCATTGGTTGTCACCCTCCACGTGGTGATTCAGGCATGGGCGCTCCTTCTGGCTTGTCGCTTCTCCATCCCCGGGGGCTCCTCTAGCGCCATCTGGTGGAGCTGCGGAGAGCGTGGCCAGCCACCACCAGCGGTTGGTGGCTAGGCCGAGCCTGATGTGCCTCTGCTCTCCTGTCATTGGCTGGAACACGGTCACATGGTCTTAGCTCAGTGCAAGGGAGGCTCGGTGTGTACTGACGAAGTTTCTCGGTGTGGAGGGGACTCAGGTCTAAAGAAATAGGAGCGCCTGTAGGCAGCTAATTATTTATATTAAATTGACACATGTATTTATATTACATTGACACATGTATTTTTATAATACATAAAAATATGATATCTAAAATGTATTAAATATTCACTTTTTAAAAAGTTAAATTTAAGTATAGCTGATTTACAGTGTTTCAGGGGTACAGTTAAGTGATTCTTTTGTTCCTGTATATGCATATGTGTGTGTGTGTGTTTATATGGTTTTTTCAGATTCTTTTCCATTTTAGTTTATTACAAGATAGTGAATATAGTTTGCTATACAGCAAGACCTTGTTGATTATCTATTTTCTATATATAGTAGTGTGTATATGTTAATCCTGTACTCCTAATTTATCCCCCACCCTCATTTTGGGGGCTATGTTTGTTTTCAATGTCTGTGAGTCTATTTCCGTTTTGTAAATAGGTTCATTTGTATAATATTTTAGATTTCACATATAAGTGATATCATATTTTGTCTTTGTCTGGCTTACTTCACTTCGTATAATAATCTTTACGTCTCCTCATGTTGCTTCAGATGGCATTAGTTTATTCCTTTTTATGCAATAAGTAATACTCTGTTATGGAGAAGGAAATGGCAACCCACTCCAGTATTATTCTCCAGAAAATCTTATGGACAGAGGAGCCTGGTGGGCTATAGTCCATGGGGCCGCACAGAGTCACACTACTTGGTGACTAAGCCACCAACATTCCATTGTGTATATCTACCACATCTTCTTTATCCATTCATCTGTTGATGGGCATTTAGGTTGCTTCCATATCTTGGCCATTGTAAATAGTGCTATGAATAAACATTGTTTTAATAAATTCTGAACCTTCATAAGATACTAATATTATACTAAGACTTCCGTGGCCATCCAGAGGTTAAGATTCCACACTTCCAGTGCAAGGGGTATAGGTTTGATCCCTAGTCTAAAAACAAAGATCCCATATGCTGCACAGTGCAGCCAAAAAATAATAATAATAATAATAATATGCAAAATCACTTGTGAAGAATAAAGTCCTTTTGCAATGAATTTGCAATTGCTATTACAGTTTAGCAAATAATGATGAGTACACACTAACCCTACATGGTCTTGCTGGGCCCAGCACTGTCCTGATTGCTTAGACCCATCACTCACTTTGCCTTCCTAGTGTCCCCGTAAGGAAGGTCCTGTGTTATAGATGAGGAACCGGGCACATGTGCCCAAGCTTGGACTCAGGCTGTCTGGCTCTGGGCTTCCCCAGGGTGCTCATCACAGATGAAGACAGTTTGTGATGAATGAGGAGATAGAAGGGAGGTGTTCTTCAGAAGAGGCGGTGACAATGCAGCCTGCTGGAGGGATGGGGTGGACAGTCATGTGGAGGATGGGGCAGGGAGGCAGCGGAGCCCTTTGCTCCACAGGAGGTGCGTGGACCCTTTTCCGGTGGAGCACGACTATACATAGAGGCCTGGGAGTGATGAAGGTTGGAGTCTGGCCCCAGTAGGGCAGGTGAAGTTGAGCCACAGGCATGTGCACCCAGAGGGCTCTTGAAAGTGGCTATAAACGCAGCCCAAATCAGGCTCGACGAACAGGACTCAAACCAGAGGTGCACCAGACAGGGGCCTTTGGCTCACCTGGACTTCAAATATGCAGAGGTTTCTGCACTCTGAACAGATGAACAAGGTAAAACCTCCTTGGACTTGCTCCCCACCCCTCCACGGGACTCCCAGCAGCTCCTTAAGGAAGGGTCTGGCCTTTTGCAGACTTCAAGCCTCTCTGAGCCCTGCTGTTGGTGGAAATCAGGTTCAATGCCCTATCTTGACTTTTTAGTGCAACCCTCCATAGGTCTGAGCATTTCTGGTGGCGACTCCATTTAGCGGTTTCCCATGGTGTTGTCAGAGGAAAATCACTTTATTAAAACAGGACACATTTCCAGGGCCTCTGGATTGTTTCAGTCCATGCATGGCTGCATGCTAAGTCACTTTGGTCATGTCTAACTCTTTGCAACCCCATGGACAGTAGCCCGCTAGGCTCCTCTGTCCATGGGATTCTCCAAGCAAGAATACTGGAGGGGGTTGCCATTCCCTTCTTCAGGGGGGTCTTCCTGACCCAGAAATCGAACCTGTGTCTCATGTCTCCTGCATTGGCAGGTGGGGTCTTTACCACTAGAGCCACCTGGGAAGCTTCCCTATGCAGTCTACTTCAGACTGAAGTTCAGCATTGTGAAGGTGATTAGATAGATAGACAGATAAATAGATGGGCTTCCCTGATAGCTCAGTTGTTAAAGAATCCACCTGCAGTGCAGGAGACCCCGGTTGGATTCCTGGGTCAGGAAGATCCCCTGGAGGAGGGCATGGCAACCCATTCCAGTATTCTTGGGCTTCTCTGGTGGGTCAGCTGGTTAAAAAAAAAAATCTGCCTGCAATGCAGGAGACCTGGGTTTGATCCCTGGTTTGGGAAGATCCCCTGGAGAAGGGAAAGGCTACCCACTCCATTATTCTGGCCTGGAGAATACCATGGACTGGATAGTCCTTGGGGTGGCAAAGAGTCAGACACAACTGAGCGACTTTCACTTTCTTTTAGATAGATAGATAGAAGGAAACTGTAAGCATTCCTTTGAGAAATCTGAAACCAACCGATTTTAAGAAGCAAACTTAGAACATTGTACATACTAAATTCCCAGTTGTTGATATATTTGGAAACGACTGGTGGCGGGGGGGAAGCTTCACTTTCTAGGTGGAGAAATTCTTCAAGAATTTGCAATGTGATGCCTTTTCTTCAGTAGTTCCTTTGTTTTATTTATTTATTTATTTAGGTCTGGCTTCGCTGGGTCTTCGTGGCTGAGCAGAATTTCTCTAGTTGTGGCAGGCGGGGCTGCTCTCTAGTTGCAGGCTGCAGCGGCTTCTCTTGTTGCGGAGGACAGGCTGTAGGTACACGGGATTCAGTAGTTGCGCACGTGGGCTCAGTGGTTTGGTGCATGGGGTTGCTCGTCCCGTATGTGGGGTCTTCCTGGATCAGGGATCAAACCCATGTCCCCTGCGTTGACAGGCGGATTCTTAACCACTGGACCACCAGGGAAGTCCTCCTTTGTTGGTTTTAAATGCTCTTGGATTGAAAATGCGATTCTTTTTTCTGTCCTGCTATACCCTTTGTCCTAGTGCTGACAGAGAATAGAAATCATCTTTTCTTGAAACCTTAGAAATATTTTTTCCTTTGTAGGTGATCATCTCCCTGCCTCCTTGCTCTGTGTATCCTCTGGTCCTTTCCTTGCGGCAATGTCAACAAGCTCCTACATCTTCTCTCTCTGGAGGTAGAAGTGGGAATTTTAACCTGATCAGCTTCAAGTTCAATTCCAAGATGATTCTGTAGTTTTAGAGAATAAGCAAGTTCAGCCCAGGTTCATCCTGCCTCGCTTTCATTGTTGTTAGACTTGAGGTTCTGTGAAATAGTTTCCACCCAGGTTCTGTTTGCTTTGTTTAACAAATTAGTCCCCTCTCTTCTCTTGGGGGGCTCAGCCTTGGGTCAACTCAGGTCGCCTGAAGCAGAAATACACACTTGCACCTCCCCGCTTTGCCCAAACGCTTGTCCTGTTTTTCCTCAGAATTTAACGCATGACTTTTCTGATGAGACAACCAAAGGAGATTTTTATAGGAAAGAGGAAGTAGGCTAAGGGGAGGAGCATGAAGCCCCCCTCTGAGTCAGACTCAGCACCTTCTCTAGATCACCAGATAATACAGGGCCAAAGAGAACAAGTCATTTGGAAAAAAGAAGGAAGAAAAAATAGTCCCAAAGATATGATCACACATGTGTATTCTTAGAGTGGATTGCGCCTGAGGATGGATGGTCTTGAACTTCACATATAAAGCCGTGAAGAGATTAGCATCCAGTGTGGCTCTTCTGTATGTTGTGGGGGTGCCTTGAACGTGCCCAGGAGTGACACAGCCCCTGAGGCCCCATTCCTGTAAGCATTTTGGCCCTGCAAAATCCCATAAGCCAGTACTCTTCTCTTTTGCTTTGGAACAGCCCATACAGAGGACAGCCCGCAGAGGAGAGGCGCTCTGAAGAACTCAGTCCTCTACTGAAATGCGACAGCAGACAGGGACTCCTGAAACAAGACCAGCTTCTGCGTTCAGACCTGGTTATTTGTGAGACGTGAGGAATTCTGACAGCGAGAGGCATGAGATAGGACAGCATCCCTAGTCCTCTTGGAGCCCATCCAGATCCTTCTATCATCCCTGCCCTGTTGCTGGTGGTGATACATGGTTGCCTGGCTCGGTTAGAGTCTGTCTTGCCGAGGACCACAGACTCAGTGGTGGCAGGGAGCCTGGCGACATAAGTGATTGAGGAGGGCATGTATGTGCACATTGTTCTCCCAAGGCAACTTTTGTTGTCTCTCTTATAATAAAACCATGGCCTCAGGGAAATTTACCTCTGGGGGGTGGGGAGGGACATCAACATTAGCTCAACAATAAATAGCAACCAGCATGTAACTTCTTTTCAGAGGGAAAACATGGAAGACTTTCTGTAAAACTGGGGAAAAGGTCCCCACCAAAGAGGGGCAGCCGCCTCTGATAGGTTACGGTGAATGATGTCTGATTCATGATCTCCAAAGAAGATTTAGTTTTGGGACCAGAGACCAGGCTTGACCACTCAGGGCTCTTGGGTGGCAGAAGGTTTATCACACTGAAAAGGGGCAGAGAAAGCTTCTGATGTAGAACTCAGAAGGGGGACGGAGAATGCCCCCTTTGCTAGAGTTAGCAAGGAAGGGAATTACATACTTTTTTTATTTGGTTATTACAATAAATCAAAAGAATGTCTCAGGTTGTTAAAAATTTTACCAGACCCACTCCCACAATTTACATTTTAGGATAACAGGATTCAGTTCAGTTCAGTCCAGTCACTCAGTCGTGTCCGACTCCTTGTGACCCCATGAATCCCAGCACGCCAGGCCTCCCTGTCCATCACCAACTCCCAGAGTTTACCCAAATTCATGTCCATCGAGTCGGTGATGCCATCCAGCCATCTCATCCTCTGTCGTCCCCTTCTCCTCCTGTCCCCAATCCCTCCCAGCATCAGGGTCTTTTCCAATAAGTCAGCTCTTCACATCAGGTGGCCAAAGTATTGGAGTTTCAGTTTCAACATCAATCCTTCCAATGAACACCCAGGACTGAGTTCCTTTAGGATGACTGGTTGGATCTACTTGCAGTCCAAGGGGTTTCCAAGAGTCTTCTCCAACACCGCAGCTCAAAAACATCAATTCTTCAGTGCTCAGCTTCCTTTATAGTCCAACTCTCACATCTTTTATACATGACTGCTGGAAAAACCATAGCCTTGACTAGATGGACCTTTGTTGACAAAGTAATGTGTCTGCTTTTTAATATGCTATCTAGGTTGGTCATAACTTTCCTTCCAAGGAGTAGGTGTCTTCAAATTTCATGGCTGCAGTCACCATCTGCAGTGATTCTGGAGCCCCAAAAAATAAAGTCTGACACTGTTTCCACTGATTCCCTATCTGTTTCCCATGAAGTGATGGGACTGGATGCAATGATCTTAGTTTTCTGAACGTTGAGATTTAAGCCAATTTTTCACTCTCCTCTTTCACTTTCATCAAGAGGCTTTTTAGTTTCTCTTCACTTTCTGCCATAAGGGTGGTGTCATCTGCATATCTGAGGTTATTGATATTTCTCCCAGCAATCTTGATTCCAGCTTATGCTTCCTCCAGCCCAGTGTTTCTCATGATATACTCTGCATATAAGTTAAATAAGCAGGGTAACAATATACAGCCTTGACGTACTCCTTTTCCTATTGGGAACCAGTCTGTTGTCCCATGTCCAGTTCTAACTATTGCTTCCTGACCTGCTAGAACTTAACAATAGAAAGATCCTACCAGACCCACTCTCATAATATACATTCTAGGATATCAGGATTAGTCAGAAGGTTTACAGGAAGGAGAACCTGTCCGCAAGCAGGATACATTGTTGTTACATAATCCTTAGTACAGAGTTTAAACTGAGTTGTTTGTTGTGTAATCATCAGTTCCAGGCTTAAAGAAAAAAACCATTTTATGTGACAAGACTAAAGAATGTAAAGAAAAAAAAAAGTTTGTCCTTTCCTCCTGGAGAATTCCAGACCCCTATCTTCTCCTTGAGAACCCCAGACCCCTCTCTCATTGGGGATCCCCAGACTTTTTATCAACCTGCCTAGGAATTGACTCTCTCACCACCTGGCCCCAAATAATCATCCCTGTGACCAGACACTGGCCCAGTGCTGCCAGAGGTAGTAACTCTTCAAGAGAAACTAGAAATCCAGGTTCTTGGGTAAAATCTCTCTCTCTCTTTTGGGGGCTAACAGCTTTATTGGTGGGCTTCTCTCATGGCTCAGTGCTAAACAATCCACCTGCCAAGCAGGAGACGCGGGGTCGATCTCTGGTCGGGAAGATCCCCAGAAGGAAATGGTAACCCACTCCAGTGTTCCTGCCTAGAGAATCCCATGGACAGAGGAGCCTGGAAGGCTATAGTCCCTTGGGTCGCAAAGAATCAGACAAGACTGAGCAGTCACACAAGGTATAGATAGCTGATACAGATATCCAATCATATCTATAGAAGTAGATATGAATGTATGTGTACAAACAGAGAACACACATGCGCAGACACACTCATACACCTCACTAGTTTTGTTTCTCTGGAGAACCCTGATTGATACACCTTCCCACCAAGGCAAGTGTGGGTGGTTTTGGTCTTGCTCATTTTGTGGTTGCAGGATGCACCCACCATTCAACAGGAAGGTCAACTGCTTTTGCTCCACATTTCATTCATATGGTGGCAGATACATCCTTCATACCTTCGCTCATGCCCACTCCTGCCTATGTTCTGTGTTTGATGTGTGTCAGAAGCTTTGCTAGGTGCTAGGGACACTGAGATGAACAAAACACATGGTGGCAGTAAGAAACAGAGGAATCTGTCTGCACTAAAAGAAAAACAGCTTTTCAAATCAGTGCACTAAAGTATTACATGGAAGATGATAGAAAAATAAATGGAGCACAACAGGTCCACACAGGAGGGAATAGTCACAGCTGCACAGAGGAAGAGGGTGATCAAAGGGTAGCTCTGAAGCTGTATCAGCTGAGATTAAACAGGGTCTCATCTAGTGTGTGGTTTAGAAGAAATGCATCCTAGGCAAAGGAAATGGCTTTTCACAAGGCAGAGGGAAAAACAGCCTGGGTCCTACATCCAGCAGGTTAACCTAGAGTTAGAACTATGACCTCGCTGGGAAGTCAGGCAGGAGAGGTGGGAAGGGAAGGTCTGGGCTTATCCTGCAGGGATGGGAGCTATTGCGTAGATTTCAGAAATGCAATGGCATCTTCAGATTTCCATTTCAGAAAACTCTCCCTCATGTTGCAGAATCAATCAAAGCAGGGTGAGGAATCAGAGGCAGAGAGATCAATCCAGAGGTCATCGTAATAGTCTGGGTGAGACATGATAAAGTAGGGATTCAGAGAAGAGGACGTGTTTTAGAGGCTTTATTTTGGATGGAGTCTGCCAACTTGGATGACTGATTGTTATCAGAAATGAAGGAGGAGGAGGAATTTCAGACAGCTTCCACAAGTCTGGATGGAAATTAGCACCTGACCTCTAAGCAAGAGAAGAAACAAATTTGCAGAGAAATGGACTTAGTTTGTTTATAATGAGTATGCGTGGCCTGCAGCATTTCCTGTGTCTGCTCACATATCCCGTCTGCACTGCTCAGACCTGAGTCCAGCCACCATCACCCTTCACCTGGATAATTGCAGCATCCTTCTTATGGGTCTCCATGATCCCATAAAGTCCATCAAATCATGTCCTCTCTCTCCTGAAGCCCTCCAGTATCTTGTCATCCCCCCACCCCCAGGAAAAAAAAAAAAAAGTCTGAGCTCCTTTCCGTGGTTTATAAGGCTCGATGTTATCTGACCCTAACTCTTACCATGTTCCCTTGACCCGATTATGACTACCCTGGTCTGCTTTCCTTTTTTCTTGGAGGGCAGTGCGTGATGAGCCAGGAGACAACAGAAGGGGCTTATGCTCTCTGCCCTTTCTGCTTTCTGTTTGCTCTTACCCCACATCTGGGGCTGGCCACCTCCTTCTCATCACATGACTCGCAAACGTCACTTTCTCTAAGACCTTTCCTGACCACACCCACCTTAGGCAGTCCAGTTGCTCTACTTAATCTTTCCCATCATTTCCTTCACAGACTTTCAATTCAGTTTCAGTTCAGTGTCTGACTCTTTGCAACCCCATGTATTGCCACATGCCAGGCCTCCCTGTCCATCACCAACTCCCAGAGCCTACTCAAATTCATGTCCATCACGTCAGTGATGCCATCCAACCATCTCATCCTGTCGTCCCCTTCTCTTCCCGTCTTCAATCTTTCCCAGCATCAGGGTCTCATCCAATGAGTCAGTTCTTCACATCAGGTGGCCAAAGTACAGAAGTTTCAGCTTCAGAATCAGTCCTTCCAATGAATATTCAGGACTGATTTACTTTAAGATTGACTGGTTGGATCTCCTTGCAATCCAAGGGACTCTCAAGAGTCGTCTCCAACACCACAGTTCAGAAACATCAATTCTTCATCGCTCAGCTTTATTTATAGTCCAACTCTCATATCCATACATGACCACTGGAAAAACCATAGCTTTGACTAGATGGACCTTTGTGGTAAAGTAACATCTCTGCTTTTTAATAGTCTGTCTAAGTTGGCCGTAGCTTTTCTTCCAAGGAGCAAGCGTCTTTTAATTTCATGGATGCATTCACCATCTGCCGTGATTTTGGAGCCCCCCAAAATAAATTCTCTCACTGTTTCCATTGTTTTCCCGTCTATTTGCCATGCTACCCAGAAGTTTCCCTGTGATATCCAGGAAAGCAAAGACCTGACTTCCTTGGCTTCAGCATCTTCTGGATGCCTGAAGCAGTGTAGGGCACACGGTAGGAGCTCAGTCTGTCAGTGTTGACATAGTCACTATGCAAGGGCTGTCTGAGTTGTGGCACTCATCCTCAATAGTTGTGTGTGGGCTTAGTTGTCCTAAGGCACATGGGATCTCAGTTCCCTGATCAGAGATCAGACCTGTGTCCCTTACACTGGAAGGTGGATTCTTAACCACTGGACCACCAGGGAATCCCTACTCATTTAAAACCACTTGGGCTCTCCATCTTCTCCTTGATTTTTTCATATCATTCATTGTTTTCCAACTTACTATGTAGTGAACTTATTTATCATATTTATCATATTGATTGTTTATTGTCTATACACACATTAGAATATATGCCCCACAAGAACAGGAATTTTTGTTTTATTGACTGACGGAGCCCATGTAGGAACATTTCTCATTGAGCACTCATTAGGTCCTCAATAAATTATTTGTTTTAATGAATGAATTCATTGACAACTTACAAGTGAGAGTAACCCTTCCTTGTGATTCCACTTGTAAGCATTTAATGATATTCTTTTCTTTTCATCCTATTAATTCCCCATTTCCTGAGAATTAAATATCACCTGTTGTGGTTTTTGCCAACAAGACAATTTTCAGGACTTTGGAATCTCCAAACCATGTGCCATGTTAAAACAAGAGAAGACTCTAGTGGGACTTCCTTAGTGGTCTGGCACTTAAGAATCCACTTTCCAGTGCAAGAGATATGGGTTCAATCCCTGGTCCAGGAACTAAGATCCCATGTGCCATGGGCCACTTAAGCCCATTCGCTGCAGCTGCTGTGCCGGCGCACCACAGGGAAAGACCCTGCGTGCCACAGCTAAGACCCAATGCAACCAAATAAATAAATACATATTAAAAGAGAGAGAGAAAGCTATGGCATTTGGGCAAAGCCATTGAAGGCAATCCTTGGCTTTATTGGTATATTTTCCTTCCAATGTATTTGACAGACTGTTTCCCAAATGGCAGCTTTTGTTCTCAGCCTGAATACACCTCCGTGCCTGGCACTTGGCTTGGTCACAGCTGGGATTGGGCAATGCCCAAGACGCATGTCGAGGGAAGTAGCTATATTTCTCAGACTCTAATTGCTGAGCTTGGTCCTCACACCTGTGACGAGCAGGGCCAGGCTGCCATCACTGGCTGCTCTTCAGCAAAGCTAATTACTGACAGTGAGATCTTCACGTTCTCTCAGGGGCCCCAGCAAAAGCCTCAAAATGGATTTTAATGCCTGTAATGAAAAGAAATGTATTCTCTGTAGGGCTGTAGAAAGAGTCATCCAAACAAAGTGAATAGGGGTTGGAGAGTTCCAGAAGACCAGGATTTGCCTGGTTATAGCACAGAGAACAAAAAGTGATGTTTCTAATATTGAGATGTCTCGGGACATCCCTGGCAGTCCAGTGGTTAAGACTCCATGATTCCACTGCAGTGAGCAGAGGTGCAATCCCTGGTTGAGGAGTGACGATTGTGCATGCCTTTTGGTGTGGCAAAAAGTAGTAAGTTTCTTTTAAAAATTAAATTGATACTTAGACTTCTCTTGGAGACCTGCTTTCTTCTATGGCTTTTGCCATGTGGTGGGAAGATTTTCTGAAGTTCAAATTGTTATTCAACTGCTAAGTCGTGTTTGACTCTCTGCCCCCATGAACTGCAGCACACCAGGCTTCCCTGTCCTTCACTATCTCCTGGAGTTTGCTCAAACTCATGTCCATTGAGTCAGTGATGTTATCCAACCATCTCATCTCTGCCGCCCCCTTTTCCTCCTGCCCTCAATCTTTCCCAGCCTCAGGGTCTTTTCTAAAGAGTCAGTTCTTCCCATCAGGTTGGCAAAGTATTGGAGCTTCAACTTCAACACCAGTCCTTCCAGTGAATATTCAGGAGTCATAGTTATAAATGGCAGTTGCATCTGAGCCCAGGTGGAACCATATCGTGTGTGAATTTGTCATGGAAATTCAAGTACACTCATGAGCATAGAGAGAGAATTTTTTTTTTTTTTTCTGTGCCATGAGGCCTCTGGGATCTTAGTTTCAAGACCAGGGATCTAACCTGCGCCCCCTGCATTGGTGTCTTAATCATGGACCACCAGGGAAGTCCCTCAAAAGAGAAGTCGTAATCAAATAATAAGGAGATTTCACACCTTCCACATGCAGAGGAGCTTCCTGGGGGCAATGGGGAGGAGGGAGCCAGAATCTACTCCTCCCCGATGATCTCCCTCCCCAGACAGTTCTCAGGAGGTGAGCATCTCCCTGCAGTAGCTTCTGAAAATGCCTAGTTTCACACAGCATTGTCCCTGACCCAAGCCCCCTCATTGGATCTAGCGCTCAACCGAAAAATGATGACCAATTCTAGAGCTGGAAGGGTGCTGGACCGTGTTGGAGTAACTGAGACAGTCTCTGAGTCCAATGCAATGCTTCTCAAAGGAGTTTGCCATGAGTGGGGTGGAGTTTAAGTTCTGCAGAATATTTTGCCTTACATCCTCACCCCTATAGGAGATTTCATTCTGCTAAAACTAGAAGGTTCTTGGGTGTGACAAAAACAAACTTGGGGCCTTCCCTGGTGGCTCAGCGATAAAGAATCTGCCTGCCGGCACAGGAGACAAGGGTTCAATTCCTGGTCCAGGAAGACCCACATGTGCTGGATCACTAAACCCATGCACCACACCTGCTGAAGCCCTCTCACCCTAGACCCCATGCTCCACAACAGCAGAAGCCATCACGATGAGAAGCCCTTGAACCATGACTAGAAAGTGGCCCCCACTCTCGGCAATTAGGAGAAAGCCCAAGCAGCAGTAAAGACCCACCACAGCCAAAAATAAATAAATGAAAGTATTTCTTTTAAAAAAACAAACTTGGAAGGCTAAGGATACTATTTCCAGGATGTTAGGTAGACTAAATATCATTGCATTTGCAACAAAAGTCAGTTTTGTTAAGCTGTTTTGCTTTATTGGGGCTTCCCTGGTGGCTCAGAGGGTAAAGTGTCTGCCTGCAATGCGGGAGACTCTGGTTCAATCCCTGGGTCAGGAAGATCCCCTGGAGAAGGAAATGGCAACCCACTCCAGTACTCTTGCCTGGAGAATCCCACGGATTCTGGTAGAGAAGCCTGGTAGGCTACAGTCCATGGGGTCTCAAAGAGTCGGACACGCCTGAGCAAATTCAATTTCACTTTTGCTTTATTAGGATGATTTCATTTATATAGCACTTTATAGGTTTCTGAATAAGTTCTTATATTGTCCTCATTTACAAAAACTTGTAAGACAAATGAGGAAATGGAAACACGTAATGTTAAATGACATTCTTGATATCTGGTGGGCAAATCAGAGGTGATAGGAACCTAGCTCTGGACATCATGCTCTGGGGTCATCTCAGCCCAGCACATTGCATTTCCCTTGAAAAATAGATCATTGTTTTTTCAGATGGCCTAATTATGACTTTGAAGGAGTATTTATATAGCCAGGCTAAGCTCATTCTGGTCCAATTCTTATTAAAAATAGAAGTGCATTTCCCTCTTCTTTTGAACCACAACTTAAAATGATTCTGAAATTCAAGCAATTGGAAGATAGGCTTGCCTTTCTTCACAATCTCCCAAAGCCCTGAAAAAGAATGACAGATTTTCATCACCTGTTCTGCACAGGCAGATTGTTAAAAAGCTGAGCATTTCGTGGAGGGAGGAGACAATCCATTAGGTAGAAGTTAAAGCCCCTCCCTCGGGATTCAATCAATGCATTAGTCATTACAGACATTCATAAAAATAATCACACACATCTCTGTCTCCATTCACAGATGCAAAGTGACAGCCTATGACTTAGCTACAAAAATGATATTATCAGGATGAAAAGAACTGGAGAGGAAATTGAGGCTGTGGGAAGGAGAAAGGGTAAGAATTGAACATTGGCATAAATATAAATCACAAAAGAAGATTGCATTAATGCAATGTGAGAGTCAGAAACTGCCCTACTGGTGTTGAAAAGATCGTATACTCACGTATACTCACGGGATGAAGAGTCCCCCAAGCTGGGAATCTGGTGAGAAATAAGCAGGGTTTGGACCAAAAAGGAGGCAGCTAGAAACAGGCTGCTTGAGCTGGCCTGAGAAATAATGTCTCATTAGAGAACATTGTTTTTTATAATTTTTTAGGCACAGTGTAAGAGAAATGTCCAGGGACACAAAGTATCATGCCCTTCATCTCACAAGTAGTTTTTCTTAAAACACAGTCCATTTTAGAGACCTTTGGAGGAGGCAAGGTGTATTCATCTTTATAGCAATAAATCCTGGGCATATTTGCTTGCTCTCTTCACTGTAATTCATAGCTCACATCTGTTGGTGATTAGTTACTGCCTCGAGGATCTTCTCTGCCAGCCTCAGATGTCATCATCTTTTATTTATTCACAGTTTGCATACGCTAAGAGCATTCGAGAAACAGTCTCCCCTCATTGCTTCACCCCTAACCTAGAAGGAGCAGCTCTAAGTGAGAAAGGGATTTGGAGACTTCCTGATTATTCATGAAAAGGTCAGACCGCCCTGGACCCAATTAAGGACTGGCTGCAGTCCAGCAGGGCATCCCTAAGTGTGGACATGATTCAACTCATAGCCAGTATAAGAATTCTAGGTGGTACATAGATAGATGATATTGAAACACAATATTTGTGTGTTTCATTTAAACTCTTGGAAACTGTAAGTAACATATCAAAACTGGGATTGCAAATATTTTAGTTGGAAGAAGGTTAGGGTAAAAAAAAAATAGTAATAGGGACTTCCCCAGTGCTCTAGTGGTTAAGACACCATGCTTTCACTGCAGGGAGATCTGGATTGATCCCTGGTCAGGGAATTTAGATTCCACAAGCCCTAGGGTGCAGCCAAAAAATACGGAAAAAAAATGGCAATAATAGAAATGGTGTTTAGATACATGGCAGAAGTAAAAATGGTATACATGGATGACTGAAGCTTGACAAAGGTAAGCAGTAAATTCATTCATTCAGTAAGTAAGTACATCTTGAATACCCTCTGAATGTCAGACCTTCCTCTAGATAGTGGAAATATAGAGATAATAAAAAAAAATAGATGAAGTAACTTCCCTCATGGTATTTACATCCTAAAGTAGGAAAGTATCTTTCAGGATACTATTAGATAAAAATAACTGAATAACAGACTAAAAGTGGTTAATAATAGGAGTAACCAGTCAATCCTAAAGGAAATCAGTCCTGAATATTCATTGGAAGGACTGATTGATGCTGAAGCTGAAACTCCAATGCTTTGGCCACCTGATGTGAAGAACTGACTCATTGGGAAAGACCCTGATGCTGGGAAAAATTGAAGGCAGGAGGAGAAGGTGACAACAGAGGATGAGATGGTTGGATGGCATCACCAATTAGATGGGTATGAGTTTGAGCAAGCTCCGGGAGTTGGTGATGGACAGGGAAGCCTGGTGTGCTGCAGTCCATGGGGTCTCAGAGTCAGACATGACTGAGCAACTGAACTGAACTGATAATCCATTCTACAAGACAGCGTGTTCAGAGGTTGCCAGTTCCAGATGCAGCTGTGTCAGCAGCCCCTGATATCAGGGCTTCAACCTGGCTTCTAATGATTCTCTTGGTTCTTTATTCACTGTCACAGAGTGGCTGCCACAGCTCCAGCCACAACATCCTCACACCACCATGTCCCATAGTTGTTTTTCCTGCCTGGCCACAGAAGATATTTATGACTGAGAGTCTTAGTCCATAATAAAGGATAGGATGAATTTACTTTCTGCCATTGATTCTCAGAGTAGGATCCCCAGACTCGCAGTATCAAAATCACCTCGAAACTACATAGAGATGCAAATTCTTGGATCCTACCTCAGACCAACCAAATCTAGAACTCTGAGGGTGGTGACCAGTAATCTATATTTTAGCAAGCCCTTCAAATGACTTGGTTGCATTATGAAGTTTAAAAACCACTGCCTTAGAAAAATGCTGTTTGGGTAAAAAGCAGCCTGATTTTAGTCAAGTTAAATTTGAAAGGTAGATGCTAAAAAGACATAAAGTAGGTTATCAAGTGCTAGGGATCTGGTCCCTTTCTTGGCCACTAGTTAACTGTATGGTTAGAGGAATTAAGTTCATTTATTTAAAGGGTAAAAGGAGTGCTAGGGAGAGGGGAGTCTTGAGAAGAGGTTTGATCAGATCAGTGGTTTTCAACCAGGAGCAACTCCCCTCACCATGGGACCTTTGGCAGTATCTGGGGATGTTTTTGGTTGCCATCAAAATGAGAGGAGATGCTTACTAGCATCTAGGGGGGTGGAAGACAGGAATGATGCTAAACAGCCTACAGTACAAAGGACAGCACCACGAAAGAATTATCCAGCCCCAAATGTCAATAGTGCCAAGGCTGGGAAACCCTGGAATGGCCCTAGGGATGTCCTGACACAGTTGAACCTTGAAAACATTCTGCTAAGCTAAGGGCGCCAGACACAAGAGGCCACATGTTTTGGGATTCCATTTATATGAAAGACCTAGAAGAGGCAAATCCTTAAGAAAGTAGGTTATTGGTTGCCCAGAGTTGGCAAGAAGGGTAAAGAATATTGACTGCTAATGGGCCTGGGGGTTTCCTGTGTGGGGTGATGAAAACTGGAAGTGGTGATGGTTACACAATTCTGTGACTATGGTTGAAACTACTTAATTGTGCACTTAAACGGATTATTTTCATGGTATGGAAACAGTATCTTAATAAAGCTGTTATTTGGGGGGAAAAGATGGGATAAATTGAAAAGCCTAAACCGAAGACTCTAGTGAAACCATTTCCCGTGCTGAAGACTTCTCTTTCTGTTGAGAAACCACGGTGCTATCTCATAGAAAAAGCTGCAATTTTCCTGCTGCTAATGCCTTGGCTTTTTTCAAAAGAGAATACATTTTTCCAAGAATCATCATGACTGGGTACTTTTTCTTCTATTAGCTCTGAACATGTCATCTTATCTCTGTGAATATGGCTATCATTTTTACCTTTTGCAAAAAGCTTGATTGTTTTGATAATCACTATGAAAAAGACTGTTTCCAGCAGCATTCTTCTTCCACCCATCCTCATGCATTCTTTAAGCAGCTAGAAATGCAGGAGCCCTTAGTGCTCACCGCAGCCTCCGTAGTATTTGGGGTCAAGGTGATTCTCCCCCAAGCTTGCATGTCTTAGAAACTCCAAATGCGGCGTGCGGGCTGGCTCCCCCAGTTTGAGCAACTGCAGTCTGAATCCCAAATTCGATTATTTAAAAGTCACATAAATGCTCGCATTATCCTGTAGACCTTTGTTTTGGCCTCTCTGGTGCAAAGTAGGTTAAGGCAGATTCCACAGTGTCAATGTGGAGATTCCACAGCGGGCTTTCGTGGTGAAAGTCATGAATCAAGGAGCAGCAAGAGAGGGACTTCCCTGGGGGCACAGTGGGTAAGAATCCGCCTGTCAGTGCAGGGGACAAGGGTTCGATCGCTGGTCCGGGGAGGTCCCACGTGCTGCTGGGCACCTAAGCCCATGTGCCACACCTGCTGAAGCCTACCCGCTCTGGAGCCCGTGCTCCATAACAAGAGAGCCCACCACAGTGAAAAGCCCCCTGCTCCGCAGCTGGAGAGCGGCCCCCTCTCCCCACACGCAACTCAAGAAAGCCCACACACAGCAATGGAGACCCAGCGTGGCCAAAACTAAATAAATAAAAAAGAAGCAGCAGCTAGAGAAGGCAAGTTTCCCCCGAGCTTTCCTGATTCCATGGAGAGCTGTGCTGAGACCAAGGGCTGCAGGGAGCCTGCAGAGGGGCCCTGACTCCTGCTGCCGCAGTTGCTTTTTACCTGGCAGGTGTGAGGCAACCTTGTCAGCTGGCAGAGCAGCAGACAACCCAGACAGCAACGGTCTGGCTTTAGATGTCAGTTATTTATAGGACTTGTCAGGGAAGCTAGCTGCCTAGTAGGTAGTACCTCTGCGGCCCCTCCTGGCGGGGGGCATGAGCCCTTGATCTCATAAGATGCTGAGTTTACTGCGTGCCCCCCACTGTGCGATGGCCAGAACCACTGGCCCCAGTGAGTCTGCTAGCCAAGGCACATACGGAGTTCCTGAGGTCACTTGAGAAATATTCTGCTTGCTACCCATCTCAGCATCAGCGTGGTTGCCCAGCAATGCCAGGCAAGAGCACGGTGTCTCATGTCTCTGCCATTGACCACCGCTACCCACCATATGTGGTCCTTTGCATAGGGCCAGAAATGCCTGGCGATTTATGTAGTAGTTACATCCAGAGTCTTACAACAGAAGTTCCCTGTTTTTTTTTTTGTTATTGTTTGCGTTTATATTGTGGGCTTCCCAGGTGGCGCTAGTGGTAAAGAACCCACCAGCCAATGCAGGAGATATAAGAGATGGGAGTTCGATTCCTGGGTCAGGAAGATCCCCTGGGGGAGGAAATGGCTACCCACTCCAGTATTCTTGCCTGGAGAATCCCATGGACAGAGGAGCGTGGTGGGCTACAGTCCATAGGGTCACAAAGAATCGGACACGACTGAAGCTACTTCCAAGCACACATGTACACGTCTCTCTATTTTAATAGTGTATTTTAAGGTTACCGTAACACTGGCTAATTTACAGCACTTTAATATTGAATTCATTTCTGATATTTAAGTATTTAGGTATTTTGGGTCAGAATATAGATTTGGCATAAGTGGAGATACCAAAAAACCTGCAACACCCAGTCCACATACATGCTCATCAGACATCAGCTGGAGCTGAAATCAATCTGGCCCTTTAAACAGAAGCAGAGTACGGGGGTGTCTCGTTTGCTGCAGTCCCCACCAAACCCTGTTCAACCCCAGCACTGAATCAAGTGAGACTGAACTGGCCCCGTCAGGCATTCCCCTTTGCACAAAGCCCACTGCTTCTCTTTTCTTGCTTGAGCCCTTCAGGCATTTGAGTTTCTGACACCTGGTTTTAAATCCTAAAGACTAGTTGTCAAGTCCCAGTCCCCTAATGATTCACTGTGTTGACATAGTTACTTACATAACCTCACTGAACCTAGTTTTGGTCATACTCAAAATGATGTTCATGCTAGCTGTATTTTCAAACAGTGGCTGTGAGAATTAAAAATACATGTAAATAAGATAAATCAGTGCCCAGCCCAAAGTAAGCCATAAAATGAATGGTCGCTATTAATAATGTCTTGAATGTCTTAGTTGGTTCTGTCTACTGTGACAAAATAGTATACACTGGCGGCATAAACAACAGACATTTATTTCTCAAGGTTCTCCAGGCTGGCAAGTCCAAGATCAAAGCCCGGGAAGTTCAGTTCCTGGTGAGAGCCCTCTGCCTGGCTAGCAGATGATCTTCATACTGTGTCCCCACTTAGGGGAGAGGGACAGCAAGCTCTGGTCACTTCCTCTACTTGTAAGGCCACCAATCCCATCACGGAGGCCCTACTCTCATGACCTCATCTAAACCTTTTAAAGCCTCCACCTCCTAATATCAACATGTTAAGGGATAAGGCTCCAACATATGAATTTTGGGAGGATGTAAATATTTAGTCCTTAATAAAGAACATCATCATTTGGCTTTAGATATTGGTCTTAGTGTTACTGAGTCCAAGTTCTGCTTGCCGCTCAACGGGCTGATGAGTCCGAGAGACGAGGTGTTGGGCGAGGAATATGCCTTTAGTCAGAGAGTTGACTGACCGGGAAGATGGCAGACTAAAATCTCAAAATAAGCATCTTATCGGGGTCTGGATTCCAGGTTCTTTTATGGATCAGAGATGGGGGCTGGGAGAGGAGAAAACAAACTAAAAAGGCCATTAATCTTGCAAATATCTCCTAGAATGGCAAGCCTCAGGCAGGGGGATGTGTTGATTTCTTCCTTTCTGCCATCTGCAGGTAGACAGGGTTATGACAAAGGCACTTTAGCTTAACAGTATCAGGCAGAGGGGCAGGATTCTCTGAGGTGGGCCTTCATGTGTGATTATAATAACAAAAGCAACGGAAAGCAAGTCAAAGAAACAGTTTTGACACGGAATCAGAATTGACTTCTCTCTGCAACATTAGCTGTTGTCAAGTTACCAGAACCCTGTAGGATGATTCTTCTAAAGGAAAAAGTCATAAATTATGCATCCCATGGCAGTGCCTGCCTCTGCCAGTGATCACACAGGCATCAGTTTTATGATTTTTTTTTTCCTATACTTACACACCAAGAGAAACAACCTAGGGAACATCTAGCCAGAAGAATTCAAGGCTCTCTGGGATGGCATTCGCGGTGTCATTATTTAACTTTCTCTAATGCTTTGTTTTTAACATGCGTGACTTCTGCAAGCAAAAAAGAAAAAAAAAAGTGGGGGTAGAAAGCTGCGACACTGCCCTGCCCATGGCCAAATCTACATTTGTGATGCCAATCTGTTTCCACTTGGGGGGTGGTAGGAGTACATTTCATCTGTTAGTAATTTTGGCTCAGATGGTAAAGAATCTGCCTGCAATTTGTAAGACCTGGGTTCAATCCCAGGGTCGAGAAGATCCCCTGGAGAAGGAAATGGCAACCTACTGCTGTATTCTTGCCTGGAGAATCCCATGGACAGAAGAGCCTGGAGGGCTATAGTCCATGGGGTCACCCAGAGTTGGACACGACTCAAACAACTTAGCACACAGCACAGGAGTACATTTAGAGAATAATGTTTGAGGAACCATGTTAGGAAAGGTCTAATTTTTGCAATTAATATTTTGCTATACTTACTTTATTATACTTTTAATTATCTATTCATACCTACTACCACTGACCTATTTATTTGTATGTTTCAAGACTAGTTGCAGATAGATAGCAGTCTATTTCACCTCTGAACACTTAAGTATGTCTATCATTAACTGGAGTTCAATATTTGTTTCAATTTATTTCCGTGAAATTTATGGCGTGAAATGCACTGATCTTCAGAGTACCAAGTGATTTAGGAAACAGTCATTTTATTTTTTTTTCTCCTTTAAAAGAAATCTGTGTATTAAATCAAACTTGAAAACACATTTTAGGTGATTACATAATTATTTTTACAATAAAAATTCCTTATAATAGAGAAAGCAGCAGAGAAAGCATGAGAAACTTAAGTATTTCAGACTGAAGTTAAAAAATAAGATAAGTGTCTATAGTTCATTTAGCCAATTATAAAGAAAAAGAAATTGGTGAAATTGAAAAAAAGTTTCCTTGATAAGGAATTATTAAACATTTAGAGTCAGGAAAGTAGTTTATAATAATTTTCCAGACATTTTCTACTTTCCATTTCTCTATTCCATTAAATAACTCTGCCATAGGAAAAAAAAAAAACAACTAGAGACCTGAAGATGAAATCAAATCACATTGATAATATTGAAAGGGTTTTTTTTTTTTCATTTTTACTTTTTTTGGCTGCACTGGGTCTTCATTGCTGCACGTGGGCTTTCTCAAGTTGCAGGAGGCTGGGACTACTCTTCGCCACAGTGCTTGGACCTCTAATTGCGGAGGCTTCTCTTGTTGCTTTGGGCATGCAGGCTTCAGTAGCTGAGGCTCCTGGGCTCCAGCGTGCAGGCTCGATGGTTGTGGCTCATGCGCTTAGTTGTCCCCTGGCATGTGGGATCTTCCTGGACCAGCGACTGAACCCAATGTGCCCTGCATTGGTAGGCATATTCTTAACCACTGGAGCACCAGGGAAGTCCTCTTAAGTGATGGGTTTTGACAAAAGCATATACCTTTGTACCCAAAACATTTGTCACGACAGAACATTCCCACTGTTTAAGAAAGTTCCTTCATCTACTGTATAGCACCAGGAACTCAATATTCTGGAATAACCTATATGAGGAAAGAATCTAAAAAATAATGAATACCTGTATGGGTACAACTGAGTCACTTTGCTGTACACTTAAAACTAACACAACATTATCAATAAACTCTACTCCAATGAAAGTAAAATTAAGAAAAAAAAAGAAAGTTCCTTTATCCCTCTTTCCAGTCAACCCTAGCCTTCTTCAGAGGCAACCACTATTCTGAGATTTTTCTCAATAGATTAGTTTCCCTGTCTCAAAATTTCACATAGATGAAATTGTGTATGGAACACTTCTTTCATTTAGTGCAATATTTTTGAGGCTTATTCATGTTATCATGTGGATCAATAATTCTTTCCTTCTAATGGCTGGATAGTTTTCCATTCTCTTCTCTGAATATCCCACTGTTTGTGTGATTCCAGTTTTTAGCTCATGTGAGTACCGGTATGGACATTCATATGTTAATCCTTTTTAAAATGATTTTGGGGCTTCCCTGGCTTCTTTTTGGCTCAGAAAGTAAAGAATCTGCCTGCAATGTGGGAGACTTGGGTTCAGTCTCGGTTGGGAAGATCCCTTGAAGAAGGGCATGGCAACACACTCCACTATTCTTGCCTGGAAAATCTCCATGGACAGAGGGACATTTGTATGTAAATCCTTTTATTTGGCTGTGCTGGGTCTTAATTGCTACACGGGTATTTCTCTAGTTGCAACAAGCAGGAGCTACTCTTTAGCTATGGTGCATGGGCTTCTCATTGCTGTGGCTTCTCTTATCTCTTTAGCTGTGGTGCACGGGCTTCTCATTGCTGTGGTTTCTCTTGTTGTGGAATATGGACTCTAGGGAGTTCGGGCTTCAGTAATTGCGGTTCCTGGGCTCTCGAGAAAGCACTCTATAGCTGTGATACACGGGCTTAGTTGCTCCGAGGCATATGGGATTCCCGAACCAGAGATGGAACCCGTGTGTCCTGCATTGGCAGGTGGATTGTTTACCACTAAGTCATCAGGGAAGCCCCACATGGAAATCTTTACGTGGACATGATTTTCATTGCTTTCCTGTAAGTGAAGTGAAGTCGCTCAGTCATGTCCGACTCTTTGCAACCCCATGGACTGTAGACTATCAGGCTCCTCCATCCATGGGGTTTTCCAGGCAAGAGTACTGGAGTGGGTTGCCATTTCCAATATGAGCAAAATATCTGGGTCACAAGCCCTACAATTAGAAAGAGCCAGACTCCCCACCCACCAAGTCTGAGTTCAAGTTGCTGCATATTCTTGCCAACATTCAAGCAATATTTAAATGATGCTCTCAGCCCTTTAATTGCAGCCACTCCAGTGGGTGCACTGTCAGATCTTATCGTGGTGCAGGAGCCAGCAGAACAGTGCAGAGCTGTGGGTACCAGGGACAACAATGTTTGACTTGCTTCAGAACAAAAGCATCATATCCAGTTCTTACCACTAGCTGACCGGGGAACGTGTTTCTTGGGGACACAAAACTGGAAGCTGAAATGATGCCCCACCAGCTTCCAGACCCTAGCTACGCATCATGGGTTTCCCCCACAATTGATTGACTTTGTGTATCAATCCAGCTGCCATGGGGAAACCTGCCAGAGAAGATTGCAATATGGGGGTCCTTGGTCACACAGGAGGCCATGCAGTGTCACAGAAACCACATGCTTGGGGCAAAGAAAGGACCATCATTTGGTGTCATTATCCATCCAGTTGATTCACCTAAACGTTTCTCTTTCCCGCAGAGTAGATTGTAATTTGGGGTGAAGAGGATTAAGGAGTAAAGGTGGTTGAACTAGAGTAGAATAAGGAGTCAATTATCCTGTACCACTCGGGGTTTATTTTCAGACTTTATTTTCTCAGACTCCAAAATCACTGTAGATGGTGACTGCAGCCATGAAGTTAAAAGATGCTGCTCCTTGGAAGAAAATCTATGACAAACTCTTAAACAGCATATTAAAAAGCAGAGGCATTACTTTACCAACAAAAGTCCATATAGTCAAAGCTATGGTTTTTCCGGTAGTCATGTATGGGTGTGAGAGTTGGACCATAAAGAAGGTTGAGACCTGAAGAATTGATGCTTTTGAATCGTGGTGTTGGAGAAGACTCTTGAGGGTCCCTGGACTGCAAGGAGATCCAATCCATCATTCCTAAAGGAAATCAGTCCTGAATATTCTTTGGAAGGACTGATGCTGAAGCTGAAGCTCCAATACTTTGGCCACCTGATGCACAAAGAGCCGACTCATTAGAAAAGGCCCTGACGCTGGGGAAGATTGAAGGAGAAGGGGACGAGAGAGGACAAGATGGTTGGATGGCATCACCGACTCAGTGGACATGAGTTTGAGCCATCTCCAGGAGATGGTGAAGGACAGGGAGGCCTGTTGTGCTGCAGTCCACGGAGTTGCAATGGGTCAGATACGACTGAGTGACTGAACAACAACATTCAGGGTTAGCAGGAAACTTGCAGAGATAACTAAATGGAATTGAATGAAGGGCATTTTCACAGGCGTCGGCAAACAAGATGCAGAACCCGGGAAATAGTAACAATGAGAAGCTGTTAACTCCTGGGGGAAAGGGACAGGGAAAGGTTGCTGTTACTGAACTCCAGACAAAGTCGAGGAGGAGAGACACAGCTCAGGAGCAGCTATGCACCTGGATACAGGAAGTGAGGCACCAGGGACCAACCAGCAGCCCGGCAGGAAGGAGGTGGGAGAATAAATATCCCAACCTTTCTCTGCTGCTAGTCAGACTTCCTGTCACTTTCTTCCTTTGGTGAAACCCAGCCCAGGATCTAGTGGAAAAAGGAAATCTGTTGGGACTTCCCTGGTGGTTCAGTGATAAAGAATCCACCTGCTAATGCAGGAGACAGGGGTTCAGTCTCTGCTCTGGGAGGATCCCACATGCCGTGCAGGAACTAAGCCTGTGCGCCACAACTACTGATTCTGTGCCCTAGAGCCCAGGAGCTGCAACTCCTGAAGCCCGTACTGAAGCTCCACACCAAGAGAAGCCACCACGATGAGAAGCCCATGTACCAGGACTAGAGGGTCGCCCCCATTCACAGCAACTAGAGAAAAACCCACTCAGCAACAAAGACCCAGCAAAGCCAAAAATAAATATATAAATAAAATTATATTTTTTGAAAAAAGAAAAGGAAATCTATTGATCTGATTCATGGAAGTCAACTTCCTGGGGCGGGGGACAAGGGAAGGGAAGGGCAGAGAATATATCAGGAGAGGTAGAGAGTAAAAAAAAATACAATCCCAAAGCTCATTGAAATCATAGAAGCTGTTGCTTCCATGTAGGAAGAAGAAATTAAAATGCTATTTAAAACAAGAACTGCTGCAGCTGCTTTAGCATTGTTATCTCATGAAATGCTTCACCAATTTGGACACAAATACAATTAATTACCTCTTGTATTGTTGCAAACTAATTTCTTAAGCACACACCTGCCTTATTATCAGTATGTCTAGAATCTTCCTTTCAATGGCCACCCACTCATGCATTGTCCAAGAACTACAGAGGCTTGCAGAGAACAGGAGGATGGGCAAGGGGGAGCATGGGGGAGGTTCCCGCGCGACGGGTTCACGGCTGCCGTTGCATCCTGCGGCCACTTGGCGGCACTGGTGAGTAGTACTTCTGCAGAGTCAGCCGCGTGGTGATTGACGTAGGGATGGAGACCTTGTTAACCCAAGACTGAGACAAGGCTGCAGGGACTCCAAGATCAATACGCACTTACTTCACATGTTCACTCCCTTACCCTACTTGAATTGTTGTTACAAAATACCCCAGACTGGGCAGCGGAAATTTATTTTCTCATTGTTCTGAAGGCCGAACATCCAAGGTCAAGGTGCTATCAGTGCTGGTTTCCTATATCTCTCTTCCTGGATTGCAAAGGACTGCCTCTTTGCTGTGGTTTCACAGGGCTTTCCCTCTACATTCAGGAAAGGGGCGGGGCAGGGGAACTTGATGTCTCCAAGGGAGTTGAGGCTTCAACATAGGAACTGAAGGTGGGGAAAAGATACAATTAGTCTAAAAGTGAAATTGTTAATCCTCAAAGCATGACACTTCAGAGGGTGAGACTATGTACTCTGCAACAAAATCATTAGGCTTTAAAAAAAAATTGTTTATTTGGCTGTGTCAGGCTTCTCCTTCACGCAGGCTCAGTTGTCCTGTGACAGGTAGGATCTTAGTCCCTTGCATGGTAAGGCAGATTCTTAACCACTGGACCACCAAGGAAGTCCCCAAACCATTAGGTTTTGTCCTAATCCTGAGTCACCAAGTCAGACTGTCCTACTGGTTAACATCTATCTTTGGATCATTCAATACCCTCACTTGATTTTAAAAATCTGCCTCCTTCCTAGCACCAAAGGAGTGTTAGGAGGGCTCTGCTTTAGAAGCCCACAAGAATTTTTACTATCTGCTTTCTCCAGGACGATAGATGCTTCGTAGCACTCCATTTTCAGAATGATGAGATTCTGATACAGTAAAGTAGAGCCTCCTCAAGGGAGCCGGTGGCTACTACTCATTGCATAGGACATTTGGACCATGACCATTTCAGTGGTCCTCCAACTACATCCCTGCTTGTTAGAGGGATAAAGAGGCAAAGCTATATCAGAGAATATGTGTTCAGAAAATTGTTGATAGATTTAAGAAACCAATTTAATAGCTGTTAGAGGGCAGAAAATAAGCCAGTGCCTCCCCTCCAGCCTGCACTTTTTTCCCTGCCACCATCTTTAACCCTAAGGACAAGGTATGATCTAGAAGGAGGGGACGAATATGAAGTGAGTGCTGTAAGCAGAGAAGCCCCCAAGTGCAGGTTGGAGACTGGCATTTGAAGGAAGAGAAGAAAAAGGACTAGGAAGAAAAACTAGAGCTCGGTGGCCAGTCATCGCCCCCAGTGGCTGGACTTGGAACTACATGGCTGGCCCAGTGTCCAGGATGCGAGGGTCAACGTCTGTCCTCTGCCCAGCAGACCTTGCTCTTACTTCAAAAGATCAGTAAAAGTCTGGTGTGTTTGCTACCTCGTGGAGGTATTCTGGAGGAGGAGGAAGGGAATTTGGCATTGTTCTGCATGGGTGACAGGATGTACAAAAGAACCACAGGGCTATGGCCAAAAGGTAAAGAGGAAGTGAGCTCAGAACTGAACTGACCAGAAAAGTAAGAAGACCTTGATATTTTTTGCTTCTCAGGCCAGGAAGGTCTCACCATAGAAGACTGGGTGGAGGCTCCAACCAGTTTATTTGAATTTTCAAGTCAACTTTCAACTGGAGCCCCCTGGCTTGAGAACCTCTGGGTTCCATCTCCTTTGGCGTTTACTGCATCTGGACACTGTTATGCAGTCCTTTTCAAAACTGCTGTGTTTTTCTCTGGACAGCCTTGCTTCTCTCTGCTTTCATCTTTGGTGAAGATGGGAGCTGAGGTGGCAGGCAGTGAAGAGAAAAGATCACTCATTTCCTGGACTTGACAAGAAGTCCTTCTGAGTCCAATCAAAGTCTGTGTGTGAAATGTTTTACTTTTTTGCCTTCATCTATTTTCACACATTTTCCTCTAATTTAACAAAGACTTTACATGTCTATGATAAAGCATTCCAGCAAGGGATCATATAATAATTAATACTCATATGACACAATATGAGCCAATTAAAAAATCTTGCATTAATTCATATAATCTTTGTGACAACCATATAAAGTAAGTACTATTATTATCTCTACTATAGAGATAGAAAAACTGACCCTCAGTGAGGTTAAATAACTTGGTGCTGTGACTCATGGTAAGTGGAGAGGCTGGGATTGGTACCCAGGCTATCTGTTTATAGGACTCATGTGTTAATGCCAAACTCATGTCTAGGACTTTAATGCCCTCTCATGAGTGAAATGATGTAAAAACACACCTGAACCCAGGTGCCCAGCTCATCCACCTGAGATACCCATTCTACTTAGCATCCAGTTCAAATGCTCAGTGAGCTTCTAGACCTCTGTATATCCAGCCCCCTCTTTTTTGATACAAAAGTGTATCACACCATTTCTAGGGTCCTGCACCTTGCTTTCTCCACTCAACCCTAAAACTCAGTAATCACATCAGATTAGCATACTAAAAGTTCTGGAATCATTTCAAATGTGTGTGTGTGTTGGGGGAGTGGGGTGGAATTCCCCACCAGCAAGCAATTCTCCAACACAAGTTGGGTGTCCTACATTTCAACTCAATTCTGACACACTCTACCTAGGGACATAAGATCTTACAAGACACCCCCATCCCACTTCTGACACCAGTTGCAAGTCCATAGTCATCACCTGTGCTTTTGATCAACTGTCTGTAAGTCAGAGTTTCCTGCACCTACTCCTTGGGTTCAACTAGTCTGCTAGAATGTCTCACATAACTCAGGGCATCAGTTTGTTCACTAGATTACTAGTTTATTACAAAGGATATTAAAGGATACAAATCAACAGGCAGAGGAAGAGATGTTTAAGGTGGAGTCCCAAACAAAGGAGCTTCTGTCCTAGGGAAGTCTGAGCCCCAACAGAAGGCACAAAAACATGTTCTGATACCCCAGTCTGAAAGGTCTCTGAACCCCATCCTTTTGGGGTTTTATGGAAGCCTCATTACACTGGAGGAGAAGGCAATGAGAACCTCTGGGTTCCATCTCCTTTGGCATTTACTGCATCTGGACACTGTTATTCAATCCTTTGCAAAAGTGCTGTCTTTTTCCCACTCCAGTGTTCTTGCCTGGAGAATCCCAGGGTCAGGGGAGCCTGGTGGGCTGCCATCTATGGGGTCTCACAGAGTCAGGCACGACTGAAGCGACTTAGTGGCAGCAGCGGCATTACACTGGCAATATTGACTAAATCAACGGCTGTTGGTGATTGATTCAGCCTCCAGCCCATTTTCTCCAGGAAATCCGAGGATGGGGCTGAAAGTTCAAACCTTCTATTCAAGGTTGGTTCCCCTGGCAACCAGCTTCCCCATCTTTAAAGGATTCCCAAAAGTTGTTTCATTAGCATGAACCCTGTTGAGGTTGAGAGGGGCTTGTTATGAATAATAAGACACTCATTTCATCTTCATGGTTCTGAAGCAGTTTTTCAGGAACTGAGGACAAGAGGCCAAATGTTATAGCAAAAGGTATTCCCATTGTTTTTATAGCCAAGGAAATCTCAAAGGTTTGGGGGGCTATGAGCCAGGAACCATGGAGAAGACCAAATGTATAAATCACAATACCAACATGCATAGAATTGCCTCATTCTGCTGTAACTGCACTGTAGTATTCTGTGGCATGGATGCATCATGATTTATTTAATCAGTTTCTTAATGATGGATGTTTAAATGTTCCCTGTCTATTACAACTATTTTCAAAAGGAGAATAAAAGTTGTTTGTTCCAGGACCTGAGGAGAGAGAAGAGGACAGAGGATTCAGGGGATTGATTAGCTGGTTCCTACATAGAAGAGCTGGTATTTAAAGCCGCTCATGATCCAGAATAGCCAGGTGTAGCAGGACCTCACCCTGCAAAGGTAGCACATCTGATGCCAAATGGCCAAGGTACCAAGATGGCCCAGCAGTAAAGAATTCACCTGCCAGGCAGGAGACACAGGTTCAGTCCTTGGATCAGGAAGATCTCTTGGAAAAGGAAATGGTAACCCCCTCCAGTATTCTTGCCTGAGGAATCCCAGAGACAGAGGACCCTGGCAGGCTACAGTCCATGAGGTCCCAAAGAGTCAAACACAACTCATCAACTAAACAACAACAAACCAAAATAACTGGAACAGAAGCCAGCCAGCATGTTACTGTACCCACCAGGTCAGAATCAATCCAGGTTGTAGAGAGAAGCAGAGAGAAATTTATGACACAGGGCTTTAGGATGTAACAACAAGACAGAACTACTTGTATGACTGATTCATGTTGATGTATGGCAGAAACCAATGAAATACTGTAGAGCAATAATCTTTCAATTAATAATAAATAATTTTTTAAAGGTAAAGGTAACACATTAAACCCATCCCCCCCCCAAAAAGGAACTAGTTGTGAGCACATGAAGGAAGAAGAATGTTTCTTCTCAGAATCTGCTCAAAGTTTTAGCTTTTAAACAAAATCCTAACAAAAATCTTGGCATTGCTGGTGCTGTGAAAAATAAAAAGTCAGAGAAAAAGTGAAATTGCCCAAACGATAAGGTAAATATAGGAAGAACTTAGCAGTTCGACAGAAAACCAGCAAGTTCTTAGGAAGTAATGCTTTACTAGAAGCTGAAAGAGAAGAGTAGGATTATGATCTAACTTCTTACACATGAGCAGTTACATAAGAAATTGCAAAATTACTGAAAGTGCATAAAGGATTGGTTTAGAAGTGAGAGATATTATATGCTTCATTTTGTTAACAAAAAAAGAATCTATTATAATTTTTCTCAGCCCTCTGAAATAGCGCCTTGTGATAAATCAGTTATCATGCTGAATGTCCACAGAAAGTTTTGCTCACCAGAAAGTTCTGGATTTTTATATTTGGAAGCTTGTTCCAAAAGTCTAAGGTGCTCAGTTAAATGCTTCCACTCAGATTTTTTTTCAGTATTAGTAAGCATAAGAAATGAATGCACATTTCATCATGTATTCAGGAAAGGAAAGCACTCTCTTGAAAACCCAGCTGCATCCACATGTTCACTATTCACAATAGCCAAGGTGTGAAAATAACCTAAGTGCCCATGGATGGATGCACAGATAAAGAAATGTAGTATATATATCCAAGGGAATATTATTCAGTCATAAAAAGTCCACCATTTGAGACAACATCAATTAATCTTGAGGGCATTACCCTAAGTGAAGTAAATCAGATAAAGGCAAATTCTGCATAAAATCACTTACATGGAAACTCTTTGTTAAAAAAGAAAAAGAGCTCATAGAAACAGAGAGTAGAATGGTGTTTTCCAGGAGTTATGGGGCAAAGGATGGATGGGAAGATGTGGGACCAGGGGTACAAGCTTCTAGTTACGAGAAGATAAAGTCCTGGGAGCTAATGTATGACATAGTGTCTGTAGTTGCAATAATGTATCATATACTGTAAGTTGCCAAGAGTGTAGTTCTTGAAAAGCCTCACTACAAAAAGAAATGACAACTGTATGAGGTGATGGAAATGTTAGCTCATTTAATCGTGGTCGTCATTCTGCAACATAAACACCTATTGGATCATCACAGTCTATACTTAAAACTTCTGCCATGTTGTAAGTCAATTAAGTCTCAACGAAGCTGGAAGAATTAAAGAAACAGCAGAGGACCTCTATACATATGGAATTTATTGTTTAGTCTGTGCCACTCTTCAGCTCCTTAAGTTCACACATGCCTCTCTGATCCCAGAACACACCCCTCTGCTCAGCAGTTTAGCCTATTCTTTTCCTTCAGCCAGTTGCTGTCTTGACCATCAGATGAAATCTTTTCTTTGCTGTGCCCCAGCCTCCAACCATCCCCCTCACCTGTCTTCTCCCATCTTTCTGGGGGCTGTTGGTAAATTGTTTATCCTTTTCATAATATCTGCCTACATTCACATCCTTCCACTGGCCAGGACCCCTGATTTCTCAGTTGCCTCTATGACTACATCTATCCATTCATCCTGCAACTTGGACACCTCACCAAGTCCTATCTTCAGCTTTATTCCTTCTCTCTTTCTCTCCCTCAGGTTACTGATTCATTCCTGCAGCTTCACTTCTCATTTCTAAGAAAAAGAACCAAATTTTTCCATTAAACACTGCATTCCCTGAATTCTCCAAGTTGTATTGGCATGGACCTGTCTGCCTACAGTGATCCGACCACATCTCAGACCAGCTCATCTAAAGCCGAATCTGTTATCTCCCTCAACTCGTGATCTGCATCACTGTAAATAGCATCTCTGTTCTTTCAGGCATTCACACTGGAAAACTCTCATTTTGCCATCTCTCATATTCAATCGGTCAAGTCCTGTTGCTTTCTTCTTTTTAGTTACCTCGGATAACTTTCCATTCTGTGCCCAAATCTATCAGGTCATGTCCTTCTGTAGTAATCAGGACCCTTCCTTTGGAAGATCAGAAAACTTAATCCCAGTGAAATTGTTAACCTGTGTAACTGAAAATCCAGGAGTGCTTCTTTCAGATAAGGCTTGAAATAGGATTTCAAACACTCTCATCAATATTAGTCTCTACCCACCTCTCAACTCTGGTTGCCCACAAGTTGGCTTCATTCTCAAATAAAATGGATGTCAGCAAATTGAGTTACATGATCCACATAGTCAGCAGTACTATGACATTATTTTCTCTAATAATTAAAGCTAGTACCCTAGAACTGAGTCTGATTCATGCATTCAGGGCTATTTGCCCATCTCTGAGCCAATCCATGTAATCAGACAGAATGGGATTGATTGACTGGAAAGATCTGGGTGCATGCTGCTTTTGAAGTGAGCCATTTGAACTATCTGACCTGAGAGTGGGATAAAGGTGATTCCCCAAGGAAAACAGGAGTTCTGTATCTAAGAGAGGATGCAGTGAGGCTGGTACAGAATGAAACAACAGATGCCCAACAAATATCCACCAGGAACTGATGCTGCAGAAAAGTGTAGATTCTTTCAGAAACAGTGATACACTCTTTAATTGATAACAGTTCACCTCATGTACAACTGTGGATATTTTACATGTGACCCACACTTTTCTAGTCTGATTCTGCCACTTCACCCCTCTCAGGCAACAGCTCAGTACTTAGCCCATGGAGAAACCAGAAACAGTCAGATCAAAACATTCATCTGCATCTCTAGTCATTCCACCCTCCTTCCTTCTTGTCACAGGGGTGACGTGGCCATCCTCTGCTTAGAGTCTTAGCTGAACCTGTTTCTCTCTGCATCCCAACTATCGTTGTCTTTTTTATTCTCCTTTTCCATTCTGCATATCACATGTAGCTTTTCTTTTTTTTATGGTGGTGGTTTAGTTTTTATGGTGGTTATGTTTTTATGGTTTAGTCACTAAGTCCTGCCCAGCTCTTTGAAACCCTGCGGACCATAGCTCACCAAGCTCCTCTGTCCATGGCATTTCCCAGGCAAAAATACTGGAGTGAGTTGCCATTTGCTCCATGAGGGGATCTTCCTGACCCAGGGATCACACCTGCATCTCTTGCATCTTTCACTGAAGTACAGTTGATTTGCAATGTTGGATTAGTTTCACGTGTACAGCACATACATACATATGAAGTCTTCAGATTCTTTTCCTTCATGCATGCACGCTAAGTCACTTCAGTAATGTCCAACCCTGTGGACTGTAGCCCACCAGGCTCCTCTGTCCATGGGGTTCTCCAGGCAATAATACTGGAGTGGGTTGCCATGTCCTCTTCGGGGGATTGTCCCCACCCAGGGATGAAACTGGAGTCTCTTATATCTCCTGCATTGGCAGGTGGGTTCTTTACCACTAGCACTGCCTGGGAAGCCCTTTTCCTTTATAGGTTATTACAAAATATT
The DNA here is from genome assembly GCA_007570785.1 of Antilocapra americana. NCBI lineage: Eukaryota > Metazoa > Chordata > Mammalia > Artiodactyla > Antilocapridae > Antilocapra > Antilocapra americana. The sequence continues at coordinate 12,957,986 of ML663006.1, read as the reverse complement.
TTAATTTAGTTCCCTGTGCTCTACAATAGGACCTTATTTTTTATCTACTTTATAATGATGGTGTGTATCTGTTAACCTCAAACTCTTAGTTTATCCTTTCCCCTTTTCCTCTTTGGTAACAGTAAATTTGTCTTCTATGTTTGTGGTTGTTTTTTTAAAAAGTTCATTTGTTTCTTTTTTTATTTTTTAGATTTCGCATATAGGCAATATCATGTGATATTTGTCTTTTCCATCTATCTCTCTTCCCCAGACATCAACATGTTTAATTTCCTTCCATGTTAAATGGGGGTAAAAGGAGTGACCTTCTGTATAGGGTGTCCTCCAGCTAGTGGCCAGTTTGGGGCTTTTTCACAGCTTGTTGGGATCGTCTGCACTCACGAGGTCCTCTCTTATACCCTGTTCAATCTCAACCCCCAACCTACTGTCATCTGTCACGTCACTGGGTTAAAAATGCTCCTGCCAGGGTCACAGAACCAAATAGCTGCTGTTCAAAATAGACACACTTTCCATCCACATCCTGCTTGAACTCCCAGTGAACATTAATAAAACTGACCACTCTCTCTTCCTTGAAAAACCATCTTCCCTGAAATTCCATGATACATTCTTCCAGTTTTTCTCCTGTTCCTTCATTTGGCTCTTATCCTCCTGGCCAAGACTTTGTCAACTTTAAAATAAAAGTACATAATGTAGAAGCTGTGAGTCAAGCTTATTCAGTATCATACTGATGAGGACTATAGTCAGGGAGACAGCCTCTCGGGGACCTCTGAGAAACTGTTCTGAAAGAGATAAGGGGGGAGGTCAATGTCTATGTGATTTTGCTGCAGGAGGTACTTACAACCAAGGACACATCTCTATAGAAGGTTTCTGCTAGTCATGAGGAACAGATATCTTAGTTAATGGTTTTGGGGCTTTTCGACGTATGGGAAGATGCAAGAATCCAGGTTTACAAAAAATTTCTCCTGAAAATATCTGCCAGAAGGTCTGTTCTGTCAGTTTTTCCAGAGCACAGAGGACCCTATTCCTGATCTCCACCCATAGCTCCTTCCAGTGTGCGTTGAAGGTCACTGACCACAGTGACAAATGACTCAACCCTTTAGAGCCGTTGGCCAGGTAACATTCTTCAGTTGGCAACTTAAAGACTGATGTCCCGTCCTCTGCCTCTTCATTTCTCATGGTGTCACTCCCTCTGAGAGTTCCCGCCCATTTCCATCAACTTATACATCAACTGGTTATACATCAACTAGTGATCCTCAAGTATGAATTCCAACCCAGTTGATCGTCTTGAACTCCAGTGTCTCTGCCACACACCTGCTCACTTGTCACGCGGACTTCTTGAATGCCAAATGTCCAGAATCAAAAGCACACTCCCCCGACCCCGACCTCCTCATCCAACTGCATTTTCTGCTTCAGAAGGAGCGTCAGTCCTGATTCCTCTTTCTTCAGTTGTCTCCTCCTACTTGCAAGACATATATGTGCTTGTTCACTGGGAGTCAACCACTGATTGAAGGCTTACCTTCCTTAATATATCTTCAAGCTGTCTTCTTCCCTCCTCTTATTTATTCATTTACTTGGCAGCGTCAGGTCTTAGTTGCAGCACATGGGGTCTTTCCTTGTGGTGCGTGGACTCTCTGCTTATGACGCACAGACTCTACAGGTGTGAAGCGGAGCCCAGCGTGCACAGGCTCAGTAGTTTCAACGTGCAGGCTTAGTTGCTCTGAGGCATGTGGGGTCTTAGTTCCCCTACCAGGGGTAGGACCTGCATCCCCTGTATTGCAAGGCAGATCCTTTACCACCGGACCACGAGGGAAGTCCTTCTCTCCTTATTTGTCACAACTCTCTTCAACCAGGCCACCATCCCCCTCAACTGCATACCTACAGCAACTTCCTACATCGTTCTTGGGTCCCCAATTTTACCCCCTCCAAGCCACTAAAATATAAACCCAACCTGTCACTCTCTGGTACCAAAGTATGTCATGATCTGGCCTCTGCTTCCCTCCCTACTCCCACCTTGCCCCCATTCACCTGTCAAAATGTGTTTTTCCAGCCAAGCTGAACTACACTTCAGCCAACACGCTGTGCTATAAATTTCACTCCTCTTATCCTAGTAGATTACATCCAGCCATCTAGCTAATGCATTGACAGCTGCAGATGAAAAGGCAATGGAGTTAGAGATGTCATAAATTTTAAATGTAAGATGAAATGTGATTATCAAAGAAACCGCATTATGTTCTTAATAATTGTGACAACTTTAATGTTGTATAGACACTGAGAAGACCAGATGGTCTGGGGTTTTGTTTGCACTGAATGTTCAGTGATCAGGATGAAATTAATATCAGCTAATGTATTTTTATACAATTTGTGGCTTTCACTGGCATTTGTTAAGTTTGCAAGGTGGATCGTTTCTATCTGTTGTCATTATACTCCAAATCCATAAAAATAGGTCAGTGACTCCACACAGGTTAACTAACTATCAAACTTAGTGATTAAAATAGTAATATTAGTATTTTATCTAGAATGATGATATGAACATAAAGAGTAGGCAAATCCCAAACATAGATCTGAAGGTACTGAGGCCAGTGAATCTGAAAATATGATGAGCTTCCATGAAGAAGAAAAGAGTAAGAATAATAATGACTCCCTGAAAATTGGATTTTACTTAACTGAGAGGAAGCCATGGAAATGTTTGTGACATTTCAAAAAATAAGTACTTCTCTAATAATCCTTTTATAGCAAAAGCAACATAATGCTTTTTATACCAAACTAGCATCAGGGTTAAAGGTAAAGAAATCAAAATTACATAATCACCATCAAAGATGTATGTCTTCCTTGTAGCGTAAAACGAGTACCTTGCACACTAGTTCTAAGAAGCCTTCAAAGTCAGGTGCAAATTGAATACCAGATATGCTTGGAGAGAGAGTGCAGTACAGCACTGGTAAGTTCCTTTATCAGACAACTTTCTCTGCAGAAAAGCAATTACTTATATCGGTGTGTTCTCGCAAATATTTTATTTTACAAATGCATGTTTCATACAAATCAGCTCTCAGTGTGCACACTGTTTCTCGTGTGTATGAGAAAGAAATATCAGATGACTTCATATTCTGTTCATTATTTTGTGGCCGACAATGTGCTACCTGATCTTGACTCTGTAATGTCAGAGAAGTGTAGATATGATCAAAGATGGGATGGGAATGTGTCCGTTCAAGGGGTGTGCAGCAAAAGGGGCAGGAATTACAAAACGCTCAGGAAGCAGTTGGCAATTAAAAGCCACAGCAAATGCTCTGAGTCCGTGGTCATTTCAGACATCCAGAAGTATTAGAACCAATTCATTTTACCTGCTGTCTCTGATGAGCCAGAAGAAAGAAAGAATGGAAGGAAGGGAGAGAGGGAGGAAAAAGAAAGCAAGCAAGCTTAGGGTGTAAGCTATCTGTCATTGACTCAGAAGTGTAATCATCAGAAATATAATCATTCTTAGCAATATTAGTATCATTATTATTAAATCTTGAAAGATTATGTCTTATTTATACACTTGTGCTCTGCATCTAGACACCAATTAAATGATCTGAGGATACCAAATGTTGAAGACACAGTACCCAAAAACAAAATCCACCCTTTATGCAATTCTGTATATCTTGAATCATCATCGATGCTAAATAGTCAATGTTTGTGGAATTAGTTAATCAATCTATGTCATCTCATCCTAGCTCTCTAATGTACATTACAAAATTGGGGAAACTTAAGCACATTTTCCATGATTTCTAGAAACCAGGAAGGAAGGCAGTACTCAGATGGGAATGATATATGTGGTCCTCTGAATGCCGCTCCAGCCTGTCTCTCTACTATCCTACTGCACTGCCATCCCACCAGAGCACTGTCTCTCGCTCACTGTCTCTCACCGCATCCCCAGAATGTCTCAAATGTCGGCAGTCTGTGGACCCCCCAGGAACCTGTCACACTGTCCCCATTTGTCGAGAAGGAGACAAGGGCATGTGACAATGTCGTGCATTTTTTTAGATGTGTTTATTTATTTCTTTTCGGTCATGCTGGGTCTTTGTTGCTGTGCATGGACCTTCTGCAGTTGCAGTGAGCAAGGGCTACTCTTCATTGCTGTGTGTGGGCTTCTCATTGCAGATGTGTCTCTTGTGGTGGAGCCCGGGCTCTAGGCTCCCAGGCTTCAGTAATTGCAGCTCATGGGCTCCATCATTGTGGCTCGAGGGCTCTAGAGCACTGGGTTGGTAGTTGTGGCGCTCAGGCTCCTGTGCTCTGCAACATGTGGGATCTTCCAGGATCAGGGGTCAAAACAGTGTCCCTTGCATTGCAAGATGGATTCTTAACTACTGGACCATCAAGAAAGCCCAGATATCATGCATTTTAAATAAAAGATGAAATATGATTTTCATAGAAAATTGTGACAATGAGAGAATAACCAGAAACTTAGTAAATGTTCTGAATAAGTCTTGCTAGAATGGGCAGCTGGGATGCATCATCTTCTGACTTTTAATGGGCTCCACTCCTGCAGAATACATTTCCTGTGTCACTTTCCAGTCTGTGAAATGACTCCCAACTGAAATAAGAGCCAACATCATCCTGGGCACACAGGAGAAGATGCAGGACCACCATCCCCGCCCCCAGAGTCATCCCAATAAACTCCTCCTGATACCTCTATCTCTGTCACTGATTCTCAACTCAAATGATGGGGTTCCCAGGAACTCCTGGTCTTGGCTTGCAGTGGTGGTCGCCACCAGCCAAGCCTGAGGTTCTTTGAAAAGTCACCGTCCTTCCTTCTGATTTGGCACTTTTGAAAAGCATTTATTAGTTTTTCAGATGCAATCTTTATTATATCTGTTTAGAAGTGTGAAAATTCCTCACCAAGTCAGGTTCTGAGAATCATTAAGGAAACCACAGAAAAGTCAAAGGTAGAGATAATTAGTATACACATCTGTCCTTCCAGTCTTACCATCAGAACCTAAGAGGTAGTGGCATTTCACTGGGACCTGAATGCTGAGATCCAGCTTCAGAGGGGGAGACAGAAAAGCTTCAGAACATCTGTTTCCATGTATGTAGGCAGAAATCCCTGATTCCATCATATTCAGACTCTGTATACTACGGACAGCATCACATTTAAAGTCTGTGATCTGTGATCATCAACTCTCCCAAGGATGTTGTACAACCATCCCTCTGGTCTGCACCTATGATACATCATCATGTTTGAATCCTTCTCTCCCCGTGCTGAGCACCAGGATGGATACAAAGTTGATGCATTAAGCCACATGCAATCAGGACACCAGAAACCAAGGCAAAAGCCTCCACAGAGGGAATTTAAGGTGTGGGACTGGTGTCAAGTAGCTGAAAGTGCCAAGAGGAGATCGTGAAAGAATTGAGACATTAGCAGCAGTGGGCAGCAAGCACCATGAGTAGTAGAAAGATGAGTGGATGAGGTGATTACTCCAGAACCACAGAGTCACCCAGCCCCTACCAGAGATGCTGTCCTGAACACAAAGAGTTTGAGGTGTGAGGATTTGAGGAACAATGTAACTATAGGTGATAACCCTCTATCATATTATTGGATTTCCCCCAGTATCCCCACCCCTCTCCACTCCAACCAGTGCCTCCGCTTGGCTGAACCTACTTGGAAGCCAGCCGACCGTGAAGCCTGGGAATGGTTTGCAAAGACCTGTGATTCAGAGCAGTGCTGGTGGGGGTAGCAGGGGACTGAAAGTCACAGGAGGAAACTCCAGGCACCCAGGATGCAACTTCTAGGTTACACAAGAGAGAGAGAGAGCCTTCCTCCCAGAATCCTGATTCTCCCCTTGGATGCAGAGTTAACAATTCAACTGCCCCTGCTTTCCTCCCCCTGATGTTGATCAAAACTCAGACTGATGATGAGATGGGTTGGATGCTCTGCATTACCACCTCTGCTGATGGTATTTTCAAGTTGGCAGGAATATGAGAAAACCCTCTATGTCAACACCTTGTCACCCAGTAACAGAGAGACTCACAGGAAAAGTCCTAGCCCATCTACAGAAACCCAGAGTGCACTGCTTGTTTGCTTTAAAGTGAATCGATTAAGGAAATTCCCCAGGGGCCCAGTGATTAAGCCTCTGTGCTGCCACTGCAGGGGGTACACATTAGATCCCTGGTCAGGAAAATAAGATCTCACAAGCCAGGGGCACAGCTGAAAAAAGATATTAAAAATTTTTTTTTTGGAAACTATGTAGCAATTTAAATATTTCATAGAATTCATAAAGTACATTGACTTCAAAAGTAATTTGATTCAAAGGTACATAGGGTGAATGAGATGTGAGGATTGAAGGTACAATGTGACTTCAGGTGATAACACTGTATCGTATCAGTGCTAAGAGAGTAGAACGTAAATGGTCACAACAAAAAATAAATAAACAAAGATAAATATGTGAGGTGATGGATGTGTTAATTAACTAGATTGCAGAGTCCTTTCACAATGTGTCTGTGTATCAAATCACCTCCATGTGCACTTTTAATATCTTATAATATTATACCTCAGTAAAGCTGGAATTTATAAAAGGCACAGAGTAACTAAATAATAAAATTAAAAGAATATGGATTTGGATCAATGATATACAGATAAGTTACAAAGGTGCCTTTGTTAACCAAACACAGGCAGACAGCAGATTCAATGCCAGAAGCCTGGCCTTCCCTTTCAGTTCAGTTCAGTGTCGCTCAGCTGTGTCCGACTCTTTGTCACCCCATGGACTGCAGCACGCCAGGCTTCCCTGTCCATCACCAACTCCTGGAGCTTACTCAAACTAATGTCCATCGAGTCAGTGATGCCTTCCAACCATCTCATCCTCTGTTGTCCTCTTCTCCTCCTGCTTTCAGTCTTTCCCAGCATCAGGGTCTTTTCCAATGAGTCAGTTCTTCACATCAGGTGGCCAAAGTATTGGAGTTTCAGCTTCAGCATCAGTCCTTCCAATGAATATTCAGGACTGATTTCCTTTAGAATGGACCTTAAGTTGCTGTATATTGGGCATGTCTAGAGGGAGGGTCCCAGGAAGGGGTCTGGGGTAGCCAAACAGATAATCTGTCCATCTCAAGATCCTTAGTTGAATCACATTTGTAAAGTTCCCAGTCCTGTGCAAGCAATATATTCTTTGGTTCCAGGGCTTAGGATGTGGACATCTTGTGGGGTGAAGGGGAGGCATTAGTCTGTCCACCCTACTAGGCTACAGATTTTATCTCATTCAAAAGCAAATGCTGCAACTTCCCTGGTGGTCCAGTGGATAAGACTCCACCCTCTCCATGCAGGGGCTCCAGGTTCGATCCCTGGACAGGGAACTAGATCCCATGTGCCACAACTAAGACCCAGCACAGCTAAATAAATAAAAATAAACAGTTTTTTAAAAAGCAAATTCTGAGTGCTTATTTTAGGACAAGCTCTTTAAAAGCACTGCAGATGCAAAGAGGAAAAGGTGGGGAGTTTGCCTTCAGTCAGCTCAGAGGTTTAATAGAGAAAAAGCTAGGTCAACAAAGAAATTACAAAGCAGCAAAGTACGGTCATAGTAGCATGGGGATGTAAATATGGGATGCCTAAATCTGGAAGAATGAAGGGAATCATGGCATCTGTGCAGGTGCTGGCCAGGAAATGTGGAGACAGTGCTAGAAATGGAAAGTCATGATTTTGAAATGATCACACTCAAGTTAGTTCTGACAACAATTGTCCTCACCCTAAATCTAGGGTGGTAGGAGGGTGTTGGATGGAGTGGGATACTCTCACGGTCTTAGGTGTCTCGCAACGCTTATAAGTTACAAGAAGAAAAAGTAGGAAGTCTGGGGTGAAGAAATCAAACCACACCTTGACCAGGACTGATCAAAATTAACACTACTAATGAGAGGCAGATAGACATCCCTTGCCTGTGGATGAAATTCTCCCAAGAAGGATACAGCATCCCCTAGGCAGCATCCCAGCTGGGAAGGCGTAGAGTTATCTAATCATGAGGAAACTGTTAGATTGGCCCCAGATGGGGAACATCCTATTTTTAAAAATTTGCAGATTCCTCAAAAATGTCAATATTGTGAAAGAGAACAAAAGGTCAAGGAAATGTTCCAAGTTCTTCAATCTATTCTTCTTCAAATTCACTTCTCATTTAGGTTATTACAGAATATTGAGCAGAGTTCCCTGTGCTATACAGTGGATTCTTGTTGGTTATTTATTTTAAACATAGCAGTGTGTACGTTGTCCATCCCATACTCCTCCCGACCACCATCCCTCCCTCCCTGTAACCATAAATTCATTGGCTGAGTCTGTTTTCTAAATAAGTTCATTTGTATCATCTTTAAAATTCTGAATGGCAACCCACTCCAGTATTCTAGCCTGGAAAGTCCCAGAGACAGAGGAGCCTGGCAGGCGACAATCCATGGGATCTCAAAGAGTCAAATATGACTGAGTATGCACACACACACACAGACACACACACACACACACACACACACACAAGTGATATCATATGTTGAAATGTTCCAAAGTAGAGGAAAACTGTGACACTTAATGCAATGCCCAATCTAAGACTCCAGGCTCTTGTCCTGGAGAGAAAATAATAATTATGAAAACATTTTTGGGATATGAATGGAAGATCAGATGAATTTAACTGAAAGGTTGTTTCTTGAACTTGATAACCATACTGTGGTTATCCTGGCCCATTGCTCTTAAATACTCAAGTATGAATTTCTCAAGAAGAATATCCTTGCTCTTGACAAATTCATACTTGAGTATCTAAGTGCAATGGGCCATGATGTATGTACCTCACTCTCCTATTGTTCAAAAAGAAATTGTGGACAGATGCTAGGTTATAGATAGATGGATAGAAGTTGATTGATAGATTGGTAATAGTAGATTCATGGTTAGAACACATTATGGCAAATGCAGGAAATATTGACAGTAGATGAATGTAGGTCAAGAAAACTCTTTGTATTATTGTCTGTTGTTTAATTTTATTTATTTATTTTTGGTTATGCTGGGTCTTCATTGCTGCTCAGGCTTTTCTTTAGTTGCAGAGAGCAGTGGCTACTCTGCTAGTAGCAGAGTAGTTGGGGTGCGTGGGCTTCTCATTGTGGTGGCTTCTCTTGTTGCCAGAGTATGGACTCTAGAGCACAGGCTCAGTAGGTGCAGGGGCTTAGGTGCTCTGCAGCATGTGGGATCTTCCTGGACCAGGGATCAAACCAGTGTCTCCTGCACTGGCAGGTGAATTCTTTACCACTGAGCCACTAGGGAAGCCCTCTTTGTATTCCTGTTGCAGCTTTCCTATAAGCCTGACATTATTTCCAAATGAAAAGCAATTTTTAATGAACACAGTATGAGCTCAGATGCCAGACTTGCCTGGGATTGAGTCTCAGCTGTACCCCCTCATTGTCTCTGTTAACTTCAGCCCATTATGTGATTCCCTCGAGCCTCAGTTTACTCACCTGTAAAATAAGGATTCCAACAGCATCTCCCTGGTTGAACTGTGTGCGGCTCAGATGAACTAACTCATATGAAGCCCCTGGAAGATGATTCTGTGCTCAGCAGAACTGCCTGTGTTATTATCCCCAGGAAAGATAACATTTAGCTTAGATCTGGAGGATGTGTAAAAGTTTGCCAGCTGGCTATGTATGATAAGAGCATTGCCAATTTGTAGGAAATGTTTTTGAAAACTAGTGAGAGGTGGGACGTGGCATAAGTTGGACAGGTGAGGAGTGGCCAGACGATGAAGTGCCGTTCGCCCACACGAAGGAAGGCTACTAGTTGTCTGTAGTGTGGTTGATGTTTAAATGATTAATGTAGGTCCATACAGGTGAGAGATGGCATAATATTTGTAATTCTCAAAGACCACCCTGGCGATCACCGTAGAAAATGGATCTGGCCAATTGAAATAATATGACAGCAAGTCATTAGGGATGGTGACCATTCAGGGAACAGATAATAAAAACTAGAACCACAGAAATTGCAGGAAGGCCAAATGGGAGGCAAGGATTTGGAGACGTCTAGTAGATACAGTCAGTAGGATTTGCACAGTTTGAGTGACGTGATCTGGTGGGTGATGAGGAAACATCAAGAAGGCCTGCCCAACCCCCTTACGCTGTTTGTGGAAATGTTGGTTGGTACAGCCACTGTAGAAAACAGTACAGAGGTCCTCAGACAAAACTGTAACTCAAAAAAGATATATGCAAGCTTATGTTCATAGCAGCACTATTCACAATAGTTGAAACTATTCAGAAGACTTGAAACAACCTAAATGTCCATCAACAGATGAGTGGATAAAGAAAATCTGGTACATATATACAATGGAATACTACTCAGCCATAAAAAAGAACAAAACAATGCCATTTGCAGCAAAGCAAATGGACCTAGAGATTATCATGCTAAGTGGAGTCAGAAAGAGGAAGACAAATATCATAGAATATCAATTATAAGTGGAATCTAAAATGTGAAACAAATGAACTTATCTGTGAAATTGACTGACTCACAGACATAGAAAACAGATTTGCAGTTGTCAAAGGGTAAGGAAGGATTGAGAATTTAGGATTAGCAGATGCAAACTAGTATATATAGGATGGATAAACAAGATCCTACTGTATAGTACAGGGAACTATATTCAATTATCTGTGATAAATGAGAATGGAGAAGAATATGAAAAAGAATGTGCACATGTATACTGAACACCTAAAGTGAACACAACATTATAAATCAGCTATTGTTGTTTAGTCACCAAATCATGTCCCACTCTGTGACCCCATGGACTGCAGCATGCCAGGCCTCCCTGTCCCTCCCCATCTGCTGAAGTTTGCCCAAGTTCATGTCCATTGCATCAGTGATGCCATCCAGCCATCTCATCCTCTGATGCCCTCTTCTCCTTTGGCCTTCAATCTTTCCCAGCATCAGGGACTTTTCCAATGAATAGGCCGTTCATATCAGATGACCAAATACTGGAACTTCAGCCTCAGCCTCAGTCCTTCCAGTGAATATTCAGGGTTTATCTCCCTTAAGATAGACTGATGTGATTTCCTTGTTGTCCAAGGGACTTTCAGGAGTCTTCTCTAGCACCACAGTTCAAAGGCATCAATTCTTTGGATTTCTGCCTTCTTTATGGTCCAGGTCTGACAACCACATGTGACCACTGGGAAGACCATTAGCCTTTACCATAGGGACCTTTGTCGGCAGAGAAATGTCTCTGCTTTTCAACACACTGTCTAGGTTTATCATAACTTTCCTGCTAAGAAGCTATTATTTCCTGATTTCATGGCTGCAGTCACTATCCACAGTCATTTAAGAGCCCAAGAAGAGAAAATCTGTTACTACTTCCACCTTTTCCCCTTCTATTTCCCTTGAAGTAATGGGGCTGGAAGTAATGGATCTTAGTTTTTTTAATATTTAGTTTTAAGCCAGCTCTTACGCTCTCCTCCTTCACCCTCATCAAAAGGTTCTTTTGCTTTTCCCTTTCTGCCATCAGAGTGGTATTGTGGTATCAACCACATATATGAGATTGTTGATATTTCTCCTGCCTGTCCTGATTCCAGCTTGTAACCCATCCAGCCTGGCATTTCTCTTGATATGAGAAATCAACTATACTTCAGTGATTTTTTCTTTCAATGAATCCCTCTCGAGGCTGCTGGCTTGGAAGATGGCAGGAGCTGGTTTTGGGCAGAGGATGTGCAGTTGTCATCCTGAAAAGTCCTAAGGGCTGTAGATGGACTCCATCGGCCCACAGTGTGGAAGCAGGAGGGTTCAAAATGCTTCTGCTGAGTCCCAGCTATCATCATTCCTCCCAGCTGTACAGATTTGTTGGTTTTAGCTTACCTACTTCTTGATACAGTCAACAATTATCTAGAAATGGATTTATGTTGTGAAGTCAACAATAAATGGAAGAAAAAGCATTGACTGTATTAAATTCTTTCCAAAAATTGCACAATAAAAAAAATGAAAAATTTTGGAAACTTAATGCATTTGGGGTGCCCTAAAGACATAAGCTGGAAATGTCCAGTGGGCTGTTGACTGTGAGCCCAGAGCTCAGGGTCAGAGACAGAGACTCAGAGTTACCACCGTTACCTTGGTGAAAATGCTGTTGTGTATGACATCACCAGGTAGGGTGATGCTTATGATCAGTGGTGAGTTCTTTTAATCTGATGAAATCTGGGATTCTCTCCTGGAAGCCCACTTGCAGTAAAAAAAAATATTCATGTAAATTTAAGGAATGACCCTAGAAGGTCATCCCTGAAGTCCCTCCCTCCTTGTCCAAGTTAAAAAGCTCTTCTCGAGATTAGGGACTCCAACTGTGAGTAATGAGCCATTAGTGGGTTATGAAATCGATTCAATGGGATTTTGGCCAGAATTAGAGAAAAACAGAGAAGGAATGAAAGAATGGAATAAAGGAAAGGAAAGGCATAGAAAATACTGTCATGCATGTAACAGAAGCAAGCCTTATTTTTACAGCTTTTGTTTTGGTTATATGTGCTTATATATGAACACTTGTGTTTCAGTCTATATGCGTATAAATAATGCATACATATAAATTCCTATATGTGTTTATATGTGTGTGTGTGTGTTATTTGCTCAGTCGTGTCCAACTCTTTGAAACCCTATAACTGTTACCTACCGGGCCCCTCTATCCACGGAATTCTCCAGGCAAGAATACTGGAGTTGGTTGCCATTTCCTTCTCCAGGGGATCTTCCGACACAGGAAGATCAAAGCCAGGTCTCCTGCTTTGTGGACAGATTCTTTACCCTCTGATGCTGCTGCTAAGTCGCTTCAGTCATGTCCGACTCTATGAGACCCCATAGATGGTAGCCCACCAGGTTCCCCCATCCCTGGGATTCTCTAGGCAAGAATACTGGAGTGGGGTGCCATTGCCTTCCCCAATACACTGCCTTAGATCATTGCAAATGGAGTGTGTATCACTTATCTGTTACTGCAGAAAAGCCAGAGTGGTTTCAACCAACATATCATTTATATGTAAATATATGTTGTTGTTGTTCAGTCTCTAAGTTGTATAAATATAGATATAACTGCAAACTGGACTTACCTCTGCTGTGAACACACAGGTAGCTAGAATCATCCAGCAACCCAGCCAGGGCTGGGTGGTCCCGGATGCCCCCTCATAGGTCTGAGCATCAGCCAGACTGTCAGCTGGTGGCATTGGTTCTCCTGTACCAGGCTTTTCTGCTTGGCCAGCTAGGGCTTCCTCTCCAGGCACCTAGCAAGCCCCTGTATTGTGCTTCCTGATGCTACTTTGGCCAGCACAAGTTGGAAAATCATCATTTTGTCATGAAGCCCAGAGTCAATATGGAAAGGGACTCTAACCCCAAGGATCTGGCCACTGGGGCATGGGTGATTAGGGGCCATTAGCACAACCTCTACTGTAGAGAGACCAGTATGTAATTCCTGGTGTGTCTTTTCCATGCTCTGCTTGTTATGGAGTTTTAAGGCTTGTCCTTCACTCTGGTACATCCCTGTTTTCCTTTCTCCCCACTTCTCTTCTTCATTAATTGAGATTCTGCAAGGAAACCTTGATGCTAGGCGTGGGGGAGGGTACCAAGCAAGGGGAGAAGATACCATCTTAGCCCTCAGGCCACTGATCAGCTCTTTGAATAGATAAGGGTCCAACAATAGAAAAGCTAAATAATGAATGGGGTGCCACTCAGCTGTCACAAGACAGCTCCAAATTAAATGTCCAGGAAATTTCCTCTGGGAGCAGAAAAAGTGGGCAAGGTCAATAATTATGATACTAAGTGAAGTAAGTCAGACAGAGAAAGACAAATATCATGATATCACTTATATATGGAATCTGAAAAAAAATGGTACAAGTGAACTCATCTACAAAACAGAAATAGAGTCACAGAAATAAAAATCAAACTTATGGTTGTTGATAAGTTGCTGTCACGTCCGACTCATTTTGACCCCATGAACAGCAGCCTGCCAAGCTTCCCTGCCTTTCACTCTCTCCAGGAGTTTGCTCAAACTCATGTCCATTGTGTCAGTGATGCTAACTAACCTTCTCATCCTCTGCTGCTCCCTTTTCCTCCTGCCCTCAATCTTTCCCAGTTTCAGGGTCTTTTCTAGTGAGTGGGCTCTTCGCATCAGGTGGCTAAAGTCTTGGAGCTTCAGCTGCAGCATCAGTCCTTCCAATGAGTATTCAGGGTTGATTTCCTTCAGGATTGACTGGTTTGATCTCTTTGCTGTCCAAGGGATTCTCTTACTAAGGAAGGGGGAGGGGATAAATTGGGAGATTGCAATTGACATATGCACACTAATGTATATAAAATAGATAACTACTAAGGACCTACTCTGGAGCAGAGGGAACTCTGTTCAATACTCTGTAATGATTTATATAGGAATAGAATCTGAAGAAGAGTAGATACATGTGTATGCATCGAGTGATTCACTTTGCTCTAGAGCAGAAACTAACACAATGTAAATCAATTATACTCTAACAAAAGTTATTTACTTCAAAATAAATACTATATATATATATATATATATATATATATATATATATATATTTAAAAGTCATGCAACCAAGTCCAGGCAGCATCAGACTCCCTCCTGCAGGACCTTAGAAAATTGATATATTTTTTTCCCCTCTCTTTTTTCCTAACTGAACTTGGGACTCATCTTTCCTGCTTCCTGCAAGCTTCAACTGATACTGAAAAAAAAAAAAATGTCAATTTGGGCAAGGGGAGGATTTTAATGTGCCCTTACTAAAAGAGTCAGGGCTGCTGTTTACAGCACTAGAAATCAGCATCCAAGTTTAAGTCTGGGGGCAGCCATTTGTCATCAGAATGAAGGTGGGGTCACTGTTGCGGGTTCTATGATTAGAGACACAGCAGAAGCTGACGATGGGGCTTCCCGTCACAATATTTTGTAGTTTCCAGGCTCCATGTTGATGGTGATGAACAATGGCAATGTGAGAAGATTCTATTTGTCAATGTGTTTTTTGCTGTTGGTTTTTACGGCTGGTTCAAAAGTCACAGAGTCCCAGCCTGCTTTCTTATGGCTCTTTTCTTCCCCAATATCCTTTACTAAATAAATGTCATGATGCCAGCTTTATATTCTAAGTCAGAGGTTGCCGGTTCGAGCTCCTTGGATTACGTGCAGCCAATACACACGTTGTGTTTGGCCTTTAAGTTTTTAAATATTGGCCAAAATTTTGAAATCTGGGATTGTTATATTAAAAGTTGCATTTAAAGGGGGATTTGTAGCTTTTCGTAGAAAATAAAATAGCTGGCAGCAGTGACCCCTTTTTTTTAGCAGGGCAACAGTCAGATAATCTTAACAGCTATTCTCCTTTTGCCTGGGAGAGAGCTTTTTAGTTTACACTTACCCGTCTATTTATATTATGTATATATACATAATAATAATTACCCTCTGTAATTATTGGACTTTGGTGACCCCCAAATTCAATTAAAAATTTCAGGGAAAAAATTAGAAACCAGCATTCCTGAAACAGGAGGAAGCTGTATTTGTATTGGGGGATCAGATTAGGGTCACACGTGGCTTAAAATAACAAGGATCTGAAACATGTTAATTATCATATGTCTAATCAATCGCCAGCCCAGGATTGATGCTCGGGGCTGGTGCATCGAGATTTCCCAGGGGGAGGGAGGAGGGAAGGGGGTTCTGGAGGGGGAGCATATGCAAACCCATGGCGATATCATATCATTGTATGGCAAAACTAAAAAAAATAAAATAAAATAACAAGGATCTGACAACAGCAACATGCAGAAGAACCAAAATTCTATTTTCAGGATTGGACTTCTGCCAAGGAGTCCAGAGGTTGGAGTCCAGAGTCGTTCCGCTGTTCAGCAATGATAACAGGGAGCCGTCTGTTTCTCCTTTTTGCAGCACTGTCCTTAGCGTGATGGTTTTGTTGCTCAGGTCTGTGGCCTCGTGGTCACAAGATGGTTGCCGCACCTCCAGCCACAAGTGTACATTCTAAGTAGAAAAAAGAATGAAGCAGGAAGGGGCACAGGCTTTATCAGGGGAGCAAAACATTTCCAGAACCTAACAGCCTGCTTCTTATTGTCCAAAAAGTATCACATAGCCACTGGTGCCTTCAAGGAAAGTTAGAAAGGTAGAAAGACACGCTGCAGCACTGAACACTGTAGGGGCAGAAAGGCGTGAAAAGCAGACTTGAAGAGAGGTGAATATAATATGGGATATGCAGTCACTGAGACTCGGACTCAAGGTCTGTGTCTCAGTAGCTAGGTTGTGGCTGACTCTTTGTGACCCCTCGGACTGCAGCACACCAGGTTATTCTGTCCTGCACCATTTGCTTGGGACAAATCTCTTTTTGTCTATTTATTAAATATCAACGAAAATGAAAATTGTTGTTTGTAATTGATCAAAGAAACAACTGCTCATAATTTAACCATTTTAAAATTCTGAGTATGAGAACTGCATTCCTGTTTCCTTAAGACTGTTATAAATTTAGGAACTTAAGATATATATAATATAAATAAAATATATAGAGATATATTATTATATTATTATTGTTACATTATACAATCATATACATAGTAAATCATTTATAGTTAATTATATGTATTTTATTATATGTATATTATGTGTATATGATATGTTATACATTTTATATGTACATGTATATAGTAATATATAAAGAGATCTCCCTCTAGCTCAAACGATAACGAATCTGCCTGTGATGCAGGAAACCAGGATTTGATCCCTGACTAGGGAAGATCCTCTGGAGAAGGGAATGGCAATCCACTCCAGTATTCTTGCCTGGAGAAATCCATGGACAGAGAAACCTAGCGGGCTATCGTCCATGGGATAACAAAGAGTTGGAAATGACTGAGCAACTAACACACACATAGTAATATATATATATATATATATATATACATATATATATATATGTTATATATGTGTGTGTGTGTTTTCTCCTATTTTACAACAGATTCCTGGCAAACATATTTAAAGGAAAGCATTTCTTTAAGATCAATAGAATTATACCAGCTTTTCTTTCCCTTAAAAATCCTGTTTAAATTACTCATTGCAAGTAAAAACGAGAGTGAAGGTAGGATAAAACTTAGAATTCAACTCTTTTGTACACAGAGCATAATTGCTTTACACCCATGAATCTTTGCAGTCTTGATTTCAACAATTTGGGGTGGCTAAATGAGAAAGCACTCAAGTGAAGCCTAGCTAAAAATTCAGTGTTTGTCCTCCTGCAAAAGTTTGAAAATATTAAGAAAATATTTGCTTTTAATTTTGGTTAGTTCGTTGAAAGTGTCCAAGAGCAAAGATTATGTGCTCTTAGTAGGAATTTAATTATTAGAGCAAGCTATTGGGGTCTAATGGACTCCATGAAAATTCAGGAAAATAGAACTGGTTGTTATTTAAGCATAAAGTTGTCAGCGGTGCTTGGTGATTTTTTTTTCATGACTTTTTCATTAAATATATTTTGAGTGTGCTGGATTCTGATACCTGCTCACCACCTGCAATTTTTAGGAGAATCTCTAACATGTGGGTGACAGTTTCTTCTCAAAGCAGGCATCCTTGGACCCCAAAAGCAGGAAAATGTGCTGGAATCTGGAATACCGCTCCAATGTGTTCTGAGTTCAAACACACTCTTGCAAACATATATGTGATACATGGGTTTCCCCGGTAGCTCAGACGGTAAAGAATCCACCTGAAATGCGGGAGACATGGGTTTGATCCCTGGGTCAGGAAGATCCCCTGGAGAAGGGAATGGCAACCCACTCCAGTATTCTTGCCTGGAAAATCCATGGACAGAGAAGCCTGATGGGCTACAGTCCATGGGGTCACAAAGAGTCAGACATGACCGAAGCGACTTGAGCACACACACATGTGATGAATATGACTATAAACATAATGTAATTGCACAGAAAGACACAATTTGTGCTTCAGTTTCTCATTAGTAATTTTTGTTATCTGTATGTCACACTCTTGCAGGTAGATCAACTGAACAAGTGTTTAGGTGACTGGTATCGACCCAAATGCATATAAAACACTTGGGGGCATTACGATGCTCATGCCTGGGCCCTGCTCTTGTCCAGTTGAATCAGAACCTCTTGGCATGGACCCTGGGAATTGGCTTTTTTTTGGCTACTCTGTACAGCATGTGTGATCTTAGTTCCCCAGTAGAGATCGAATCCAAATTCCCTGCAGTGGAAGCACAGTCTTAATGACTGGACCATTGGGGAAGCTCAGGAATGGGCCTTCTTAAAGCTATCCAGATGATTCTAATGGGTGGAAAAACACACCCTGGGCTCAGCCCCAACAGTTTAGTCTTAGTCAGCATCTAAGTACACATCCAGGATAACCGGCAGATGTGAGGTTCTTGCTAATTTCTGTAGCAGGTGTTGGTTCACTGATTCTTTAAAGCATAGCCCCTCCCCCAGAACATCCTCCTAGTCACCTTGCCTAAAACAGCCCTCAGTCTCCACACCCTATCAGCCTTTACTGATCTTCATAGAGCCTCTCACTCTCTGACACTGTGCTCTGAATCTGTTTCTTTCTTTAAAAAAAAAAAAAAAATATATATTTCTTTACTTGGCAGCACCAGGTCTTAGTTATGGCATGCAGGATATTTCCCTGACCAGGGACCGAACCCAGGCCCCCTGCATTGGGTGTGCGAAGTCTTAGCCACTGGACCCCCAAGAAAGCCCCTAAATCTGTCTGTCTCTTTGATTATTGCCCACATCCCTTCCTAGAATAAACTTCCATGAAGACAGGACTTTTTTTTAGCTGTTGCGTCTCAAGTGTCTAGAACATTCTAGAAAGTGCTTTAGCAGGTTGGGCTGCCCTGAGAAGACCCCGAGATGGAGGTAAGCCTGCAGGATATTCCTTGGGGATCCACACTTGTGAAAGAGAGGGGACAGAAGCACAGTGGGGAGGAGGAAGAAGCTGGGTGCATTGCAGCCCCCAGGAGGGCTCAGTGAGGGGCCCCCAAGAGGACCTGGGGCTGGGAGTTAGAGCAAGATGGCTGGACCTCTGCACCCCAACACTGATCAGTCACCAGGTACAAGCATCCCTGGAAGGGGAGCCACCTTGGGGGATGTGGTTTTCTTTGGCTGAAGCCATCCCCTGAGGGCTGACAGTGAAGGACCATCTTCTAGCCACACCACTAGCAGCTGAGTAAGCTCGCCCTTCCTTCCTTCCCTGAGATGGGGGTCTGGGGTAGGGGGGCACATCACAGCAAGCATCACAGTGCTCAAAACTACTTCAGAAAGTAACTTTCTGCTTCCCCACACCCCAAAACAGACCTTTGATTTTTAAGCTCATGAACTTCATCTTGGAGAGTTAACCCAAGGAGCAGGTTTAGAGGACTGGGGAGACAGAAGGAGGTATTTATTCATATCAGCAGGAGATGTGGGTTCAATCCCCGGGTGGGGAAGATCCCCTGGAGGAGGAAATGACAGCCCATTCCAGTATTCCTGCCTGGGAAATTCCATGGACATAGGAGCCTGGCGGGCTACAGTCCATAGGGTCGCAACAAGTCAGACACAACTTAATAACTAAACTAACACATCAAGCTGTGGGCCACAGGGCTCCATCCTGCTCAGAACCCTCAGAGGAGGCATGCACAAGACATCTGAGAATCATGTATCCGTGACTCCAGGAAGGGGAGTGATTCCCTACCAGCTTCCTTCCCCCACTGGTCCAGGGCCCACCAGGGATGTTAGCTCCCTTGCGCTTTAAGTATGCGCATGCCTTCGTGAGGCCAGCAGGAGGTGACCAGCTGTTCTGATTTGCCTAGGACTGCCCCAGGTTGAGTGCTGAAGGTCCCACATCCCAGGAAACTCTTCCATCCTGGGCAACCCAGAACGGTGGGTCACGCCCTGGACGGATTCCTCCAGGCACCAGGTGGCAACCAGAGAGAAGCCTTTGGGCTGGTCCTGCAGGATGCTGATTCCAGCAGCAACCCCCGAGGTTAAACTGCAGGCCAGAGTGAACGAGACAGGACACAGGAGGTGTCCAGTACACAACACGAGCCATTCTTACCCTTCCTCTTGATCAGCCAGACATCTTCACTTAGAAATGTATTGTTGTTTTTGTTCAGTCACTAAGCCTTGTCTGAATCTTTGCAGCCCCATGGACTGCAGGACACCAGGCTTCCCTGTCTGTCACCATCTCCCGGAGCTTGCTCAGACTCATGTCCCTTAAGTCAGTGATGCCATCCAACCATCTCATCTTCTGTCATGCCCTTCTCCTCCTGCCTTCTATCTTTCCCAGCATCAGGGTCATTTCCAGTGAGTCAGCTCTTCCCATCAGGGGTCCAAAGTATTGAAACGTTAGTTTCATTATCAGTCCTTCCAATGAATATTCAGGCTTGATTTCCTTCAGGATTAACTGGTTTGATCTCCTTGCTGTCCAAGGGACTCTCAAGAGTCTTCTCCAGCACCACAGTTCGAAAGCATCAATTCTTTGGCGCTCAGCTTTCTTTATGGTCCAAATCTCACACCCATACATGACTGGAAAAAAACCAGAGCTTTGACTATATGAACCTTTAAACTTAGATGCACCAATTAGGCAAAAATCTGTTTTGCTGTGTTTGAATTAGCTGCTTCTTTCTTGGCTCAAGGACCGTTTCTGTAGCTTTCTGCTTTCAACCTGGCCAAACACCTAGGGTAAAATAGAAGTGTTTTCAAAAGCCCCAGTATTTAGCAGATGCCTGGAGTGTGGGCTGTTTACATACCCTTGAACGGCCAATTTTCTTGGACATTTGGCTTATTTGCTTTCATCTGTGTATGCATAAGGACCAAAATTTGGCTCCTGGGAAACCTTCCCGACCTGCTGGAAGCCACCAGCATGGGCCAAGTCTCCCCACATCTGACGATTGTTGAATCTCAGCTGCTATAATGAAATGAGCCTCAGATGCTCCAGGGCTGTTTGGATTTGGGACTAGTGAGGCATCTGGCACAAGGAGGCAGGAGACATTTGTGCACTGTTTCACACCATGAGCTAGTCTTTCTTTAAAAAAAAAAATCCTAAGTTGTGGAGAACAAGTGCTCTTGGCATGCAAGTGATTGGAAATATGAAAAACTTCATCAAGGACACACATGCTCCGGTACACATGCACTCTGGTACCTTTAGGGATTATGATATGATATAATGCAAATATCATTCATTTTACAAGTCCCTCTCCCTCTTGGCTCCATGATGAATGGACAGGTCTGTTATTCCTTGACGCCAAATGTTTTTCCTCTGAATGTTTCTCTGAGGCCATCAGGTTAGTTCAGACTGCCTCCCTCCAATGTCATTCGCAACTACAGGGCATCCCACACCCCAGAATCAGATGCGATATCTTTCTCATGACTCTTGGCATCTCAGCATCCCAGTGACAGATCTGTTAGCCCTCATGACACATCTTTTCGTGTAGAGCTCGGTCCTCTCTTGTAACTGCCTGATGCTAATAAGGAAGAGAAAAGCTCTTTCTTCAGTTTAAAAATGTAGTGCTGTTAAGAGGAAAAACTCTCTGTTCTAGCTCATTTTATCCGAGTCTTGAAAAATGTATTAAACTAGAACCCTGAGTTAATTCAGGGAATGCTAATTCACTCCCTGATATAAATTCCTGCCACATGCATACAAATTGTGATGTAGTTATTCCCATACCACTCACCCACCAGCCCGATAGCGCTGGCATATTTTTACTCTTCAATTAGCCAGATCCTTAGATACAGAGGAGAGGTTTGCTGCATGGAGTGGGCTCCTGAACGGAGATGTCATCTACGCTAATTAAACTAAGATAGAAGAAACCCACCAGAGAGTTTCTTGCTGCTTCCGAGGTCTGTCCCTTCCTTATTCAAATGCTTCTGCTGGAGGAGAGGCCTGGGGGCCAGAAACTGCAAACAAGATATTGCTGGAAAAGCCAAAAGTAGAGACAACAGAGAGTAAAGCCATGACCCCTAGGTCTCAGAACCACCCAAAGATTTTTTTTTTTAATTTTTGGAGTATAGTTGGGGCTTCCTAGGTGGCATTAATGATAAAGAACCCGCCTGCCAATGTAGGAGACGCGTTTGACCCCTGGCTGGGGAAGATCCTGGAGGAGAGCATGGCCCCCCACTCCAGTATTCTCATCAATGGGGGAGGGAGAACCCCATGGGCAGAGGAGCCTGGCGAGCTACAGTCCAGAGGGTCACAAAGAGTCAGACACGACTGGAGCGACTTAGCACATAGTTGATTTACATTGTTGTGTTCATTTCAGGTGTACAGCAAAGTGATTCAGATATATATATATATATCTTCTTTTTCATGTTCTTTTTCATTATAGGGTATTATGTTTCTCTGTGCTATATAGCAGGACCTTATTTGTTATGTACCTATTTTATATGTAGTGGTTTGTAGCTGTTAATCTCAAACTCTTTAAATTATTCCGCACCCCCCCTACCGCCAGTCTCTCCACTTTGGTAACCATAAGTTTGTTTTCTCTGCCTGTGATTCTGTTTCTGTTTTATATAGAAGTTCATTTGTACCATTTTTACGATTCCCCATATAAGTGATATCATATGATATTTGTCTCTGTCTGATTTAGTATGACCATCCATAGGTCCATCCACGTTGCTGCAAGCGGCATTATCTCATTCTTTTTTATGACTAAATGCAAAGATTTTCAATTGGCTCTGAATGCCACTGAAATAGATACCACCATGTAAATACATGAATATGAATATGCGTGCTAAGTCACTTCAATTGTGTCCGACTCTTTGCAACCCTTTGTAGCCCACCAGGCTCCTCTGTCCATGGCATTCTCCAAGCAAGAATACTGGAGTGGGTTGCCATGCTCTCCTCCAAGGGATCTTCCCACCCCAGGGATCAAATTTAGTCTCTTAGTCTCCTGTATTGGCAGGCAGGTTCTTTACCACTAGTGCCACCTGGGAAGTCCATGAATAAGAGTATATAGATATAGGTATAGAGAGAGTGAGTATAGATATTAATATCAGTGCATTTCAATATTCCATCTGTATGTCTGGCCTGGGATAACTTTAAAGCCCATGTACTTCTTGCTTCTCATTGAGCAAAAGAAAAGGAAAATTAAGATGCACTCAATGCTCCAAGCTCCTGTTACCTCACAGAGGAGTGTGCTTGGGTTGGGCACAGCTGAGCAGGCAGGGCATGTCCTCTGGGAGGTCACCCACCCCTGGACACTGTGCAAATTAGCAGAAGATTGGGAAGGGCAAGGAACACCATGTCAATGATGTTTTGATAGGAACTATCTGGCCAAGAAGAAGACATCGTCACATCTCTTGCCTCAGTAAAGCTGTAGCAACTCAGCATCATCACATCCTCCAAACACATTCTTTAAAACTTTTTGTTTTATGTTGGAGTATAGCTGGTTAACAGTGTTGGGATAGTTTCAGGTGCACAGCAGAGTCTCAGCCATACCTATGCATGTATCCACTCTCCCCCAACCTCCCCGCCCATCCAGGGTGCCACATAACACTGAGCAGAATTCCCTATGCTATACAGTAGGTCCTTGTTGATTGTCCATTTTAAATATAGTGGTGTGTACAGGTCCATCCTAAACTCCCTAACTATCCCTTCCCCCCAGCCTTCTGCACAGCAATCATAAATTCCTTCTCTAAGTCTGTGAGTCTGTTTCTGTTTTGTAAATAAGATCATTTGTATCTTTTTTTAGATTCCAAATACATTTTTATTGTGTTTTACAAAAATGTTAGTCTGTGCTAGATTGGAAATCAAAGGGAAAAAATCAACTTTCTTTATCACACAGAGATGAAGGAGCCCTGAGTTGAAAGCATTGAGTTGACACAACTCAGACACACTGAGCTAGTTTCTTGCTAAACTTTGGGGACGAGTTTACAGGATGTGGCTCTCAACTTCTCTGGTAGAATTTCTATTGGGACATCATGTCCCAGAAGAGTGCTTAATGGTGGGTCTAGATTTTTCTAATATCAGCATACGTAATCCCTTTAGAAATGAGCACAGTTCCAGGAACACATCCCATTATTTCTGAGCTGGGTCGCTTTATCGCTCTTTGGGAACCAACAGAAGAGCATGAAACATCGTTAATAAACATCAGGCATCTCCCCGTCTCTCCCAGGCTTGTCGGGATGTGCTCCATTCCCAAGGCAAACAGCCCATTCTCCTCTTGTCTTCCTCCTGGGATTTGATACAGTGACAGCCACTTCATTGTAACTAGATGGGGGAATGTAATTACATTAATAGTGGGCACCAGACTTCCTCTCAGAGCAGAAGCTGAGTTTATTGGCCAAGGGAGAAGGGGAAGTGTTTGAGGAAGGAAACATAGATCTGTCCAGAACCTAACAAATCCGCCCAAGAAAAATGAGGGCACGCGTGTGTCATTGAAAGTTGTATATCACTTATTTCACTTACTGTGATCATCTCGAGGTCTATCCATCTTGCTGCAAATGGTATTATTTCATTCATTTTTATGGCCGAGTAAGTCAGACTGCAAAGGACAAATACAATGATATCACTTAAATGTGGAATCCAAAAGAAAGTGGTACAAGGGAACTTTACAAAACAGAAGCAGACTCACAGACATAGAAAACAAACGTATGGGACTTCCCTGATGTCCCAAAAGTGGTTAAGAATCTGCCTGCCAATGCAGGAGACACGGGTTTGATCCCTCATATGGGAAGAATCCACGTGCCACAGAGCAAGTAAGCCCATGGGCCACAACTACTGAGCCCATGCTCAACAACAAGAGCAGCCACTCCAATGAGAAGCCCATGCACTGAAATCAAGATCTGGCACAGCCATAAAAAAAAAAAAAAAAATACCTTAAAAAAGAAAAGAAAGCAAGCTTATGGTTGCTAAAATGGAAGGGCTGTGGGGAGGAATAAATTAGGAGTTTGGGTTTAACAGATAAGCATTGTTGCTGTTGTTCAGCCACTAAGGTGTGTCCAACCGTTCGCAACCCCATGGACTGCAGCACACCAGGCTTCCCTGTCCTTCACCATCTCCTGGAGTTTGCTCAAACTCGTGTCCAATGAGTCGATGGTGCCATCCAGTCATCTCACTCTCTGTCACCCCCTTCCACTCCTACCATCACTCTTTCCCAGCATCACGGTCTTTTCCAATGACTTGGCTCTTTGCATCAGGTGGCCAAAGCACTGGAACTTCAGCATCCGTCCTTCCAATGAATATTCAGGGTTGATCTCCTTTAGGATTGACTGGTTTGATCTCCTTGCTATCCAAGGGATTAAAGAGTCTTCAGCACCCCAGTTCAAAAGCATCATACACACTATTATATATAAAATAGATAAATGACAAATTCCTACTGTGTGGTGTAATATTTTGTAGCAGCTTATATAGGAAAATAATCTGAATCACTTTGCTGTACACCTGAAACTAACACAGGTTTGTAAATCAACCACATTTCAATAAAAAAATTTAAATAAAAAAGAGATGAAAAAAGAAGTTGTGTAGGAGAACATCCACAGCAGCATCACGTGTGATCGCCTGAAGCTGGAAATGAGCCAAACGCCCATATATGGGAGGACAGATGAACACAGGGCTGTGGGTTCTATAACAACACGCTGCTCAAAGAGAGCAGTGAGCATGGACACAGCCCACAGGCTTAAAGGTGAGCTAATGAAGCTGGAAAGAAGAGAGGAGACGCGGCATCGTTTCTTCTCTAGGGAGTTCTAGAACATGCAAAACTAATCTCTGGGAAGAAGAGCCAAACCAATCGTGAACAATTTGGGGAGTGATGAAGGGAAGGAGGAGGGAGACTTAGAGGGCTGCGGGTGATCTGGAGTTGGGAGGGCTGTACAGGTGTGTACACATGCAGGCATCCACCAGGCATCCACCAGGTTGTACACGTTCAGGTAGTAAGATGTGGGTGACACATGCAGGTGGGCCCTATGGGTGATCTGTCCCTCCTTCCTTATTTTCCATGATCTTGGCATTTTTGAAAAGGCCCAGTCAACAACATCGTAGAGTGTTTCCTGATACGCATCTGTCTGATGTTTTCTCCTGATTAGAGGTTATGCTTTTCTGGCAAACACAGCACAGAAATGAGGTGATGTGATATCAGTATGCTTTCTTCCCGGCAATGTTCACGTTGATTATGTGGCTAAGGTAGTGGCAGCCAGGTTTCTCCGCTGTGAAGTTACTTCTTTCCCTTTGCAGGTAATCTCAGGGTGGTATCCTGATAGCATGCAACTATATCATTTCTCCTTAGACGCTCACCCACTGATGTTAATGTCACCCAGGGCTGTTGCCTTCGCCCTTCCTCCCCACAACCCACACCTCACCAAGTAGTCAAAGTGGCTTTCAAACATGTAAGTCAGCTGTATCGCTCCCATGCAGAAAGCTTCCTAATGGCCTTTTGCAGTGGTGTTACTAAAATCTAACCTCCTCACTTTAACCTTTCAGGCCTTGTATGATCTAGTCCTGCCAAATTCCTTTCACCCACATTGCCTCTCTCCCTTCCACTTTGGTCATCCTGTTCTGCATTTGGTTTATTTCTCCAAGATTTCATGCTTGTTTCTATTGTCTGACTTTTACACTTGCTTTTCCCTCTTCCTAAACAATCCTGCTCAGGTCCTCTCATGGTTGACCCATGACTTAGGATTCAGATCTCAGCTAAACTATCACCTCCTTCCCTGTCTCTATTCTCTTCTGTGGCCAACTGTGGTGTTCTACTGCGTTTTCTCAAATCCCACCATGATCTGAATGCATGTCTTTGCCCCCAGTGATACCATAAGTTTCTTCTTTTTTTATTATTTATTTATTTATTTATATTTGACTGTTTGGGGTCTTCATTGTTGCGTGTGGGCTTTCTCTAGTTGCAGCAAGCACTGGCTGCTCTCGTTGCAGGGGCTTCTCTTACTGTGGAGCACAGGCTCAAGGGCATGAAAGCTGCAGTAATTGGGGCTCCCAGGCTCTAGAGTGTGGGCTCAGTAACTGTGGTACACAGGCTTAGTAGTGCTGCAGCATGTGAAATCTTCCCAGACTAGGGATCGAACCTGTGTTCCCTGCATTGGCTGGTGGGTTCTTAATGACTGGACCACCAGGGAAGTTCACTATAAGCTTTACTTCTTGAAATCAAACACTTAATCTCTACCATCCACTGTTTTTTTTTAACTATAGTTAACATAGAATATTGTGTTAGTTTCCAGTTTATGGCAAAGTGAATTCAGTGTTATAGATATACCATGAAATTTGTTTTCTCTGTGCGTCTATTTCTGTTTTGCCAATAAATCCATTTGTATTTCGTTTAGACTCTATGTATAAGTGATATCATATGATATTTGTCTTTCTCTGTCTCACTTACCATTCACTGCTTTATCTTTGGTGTTGAGGACAGTACCTGGCTCCCAAAAGAGGCTCATAAAACATTGATTGGATAAATGAATTCCTTTAATCCCTTGTGCCCTGTTCATAGCTCTAGCCAACATCAGATCAAGGAGTACTTCATTTCATTGATTTAAGCAACCTTTTTCAGACTCCAAGGGACCCCTAATTCTAGCACCTCCAGGTTTGGTAACATAATGCCTTCCTATAAAATCTGGTCAAGAGATGCCATTTTTAGGCCTTGTCTTCCCAAGCTGGAATTCTACCAATTGCTCGAGTTCATCCTCTCCTGTGGCCCCCATCAACATCCCCTCAGTTACTGTGATCAGTGTCCTGTCATGGAACCACTTATGGAAGATGCTTACAAACAAGGGTGAGGTATTTGCAGCCACATGGATGGACTTGGAGAGCATTATGCTGAATGAAATAAATCAGGCAGAGAAAGATAAACTCTGTATGAAATCTCTTATATGTGGAATCTAAAAAATACAACTGACCAGTGAACATAACAACAAAGAACAGACTTGGAGATGTAGAGAACAAACTAGTGAGTACGTGGGGACAGTGAAGGGGGAGAGGTGAGATGCGGGGAGGAGATGAAGAGGTACAAACTCTTAGGCAGAAAATAAGCTACGAGGATATATGGTCCATCATGGGGAATACAGCCAATGTTTTACAACAACTATAAATAACTTAAAATGATGGCTCACTCTCTTGTATACCTGTAACATATAATGTTGTACATCAACTAGACTTCAATACATACATTAAAAAATATATAAAGTTACAAAAAAAAGACACTCTGGGAACAAGAAGACAAACATAGCCTAAAACAATGATTGTGCAATTCTGAATAGACTAAAAACCACTGAACTGTACATTTCAAATAACTGAATTGTGTAGTATTAGGTCTCAATAAAGCTGTTATTAAAAAAAAACAATATGTGGAGCCTAAAAAAATGTTTAAAAAACATAAACATGAAACATAAGTCTATTTACAAAACATAAATAGAGTCACATTAGTAGAAAACAAGCTTACAGTTATCAAGGGGGAAGGGAGGGAGGGATAAATTGGGAAACTGGGATGAACATATACACACTACTATATATAAAATAGGTAACTAATAAGCACCTAGTGTACAGCACAGGGAACTTTACTCAGTACTCTGTAATGACCTGTGTGTATGTGTGTGTGTGTGTTAGTCTCTCAGTCGTGTCTGACTCTTTGTAACTTCATGGACTGTAGCCTGCCAGACTCCTCTGTCCATGGAATTCTCCAGGCAAGAAAACTGGAGTGGGTTGCCATTTCCTTCTCCAGGGGATCTCCCTGACCTAGGGATCGAACTTGGGTCTCCCACATTGCAGACAGATTCTTTACCCTCTGAGCCACCAGGAAATAATGACCTTTATGGGAAAAGAATCTAAGAAAGAGGGAATATATGTATAACTGATTCACTTTGCTGTACACCTGGAACTAACACAATGCTGTCAATCAACCATACTCCAATAAAAATTAATTAAAAGTTAAAAAAAAAAGTAAGGATGATGTGGTTTGCATTCTTTTTCTCTGGGGACAGTGTTAGTTCAGGAAGCCTACTTTTAGGACAGCTCATTTGTCAGAGCAGCGAGGCTGTCTCTGCAGACAGAAGAAAAGAGAAGTGGATCTTTTATGAGCACCTGAGCAGCAGAGATGCTGCTTTCCCTGAGTCCCTT
Source organism: Antilocapra americana (assembly GCA_007570785.1). NCBI lineage: Eukaryota > Metazoa > Chordata > Mammalia > Artiodactyla > Antilocapridae > Antilocapra > Antilocapra americana. Next base: position 12,929,001 of record ML663006.1, on the reverse strand, counting down.
TCTCTGCGGCGCCCTTGTGTGCGAGCTGTGGTATATGCCACATCAGAGCTCTCACCGCAGAGGAGAGACGCTGGTGAGACATGGACCCTTGCCTGGAGTTGCCAGGACATCATTGAGTATATTCCATGGCTTGTCTCATTCCAGAGCATCTCACCAAAGATCTTTTATGATCTCCAAGCAGCAGCACCCAAGTCCACTCTGTTTTGATGTTCATTGCAAGTGGCACTGTTTACTTCATGTCTTCTTAAAGGCCCTGGGGTTGATCATTATATGCAGAAGTTATCAGAAGTATAGCACGGGGAACTCAGCTCGGGGCTCTGTGATGACCTAGAGGGCTGGGATGCATGGGAGGAAGGCTCAAGAAGGAGGGGATATATGTATACTTACAGCTGATTCACGTTGTTATACAGCAGAAATTAACACAGCATAGTAAAGCGATTATACTCCAATTAAAAATAAGAAAGAAGGGGTTAGAGAACACACACCATTCCAATGGGCCATTGGGCAGCCTGACATTCCAGCGTCTCTGCATCCCTGGAAACCAGAGCAGTCAGAGTACTGGGAACCAGTGCTACAGGAGGGGCAGGTGATGAAAGGGGTGCAGTGCCCTCCCCCAGGGCAGTAAGATGGCTAGGGGGTTCACCGTGAGTATTCATTGCTGACTGAGAACACACATCCCCGAGTTTCTGGGGAAGCCACTCCGAGGCTGCCTTGTACTCCAACTGTACCATATGCTTCATAATTCACGACACCTTTTCAGTGTCCATCCCCTATGTTTAAAAGAAAGTTGGTGTCCATTTTGCATTTAACCATCATCTTCCAAAGTATGCTTTGATGAAGTCTTTGATGGAAGTATAATTAGTCTTCAATGTGTTAATTTCTACTACACAGCAAAGTGGCTCAGTTATACCTATATTAATATAGACATTCTTTTTTTATTTTTTTCCTTTACATTATCGTGTTGGGTTTGCCATACATTGACATGAATCCACCATGAGTATACAGACATTCTTTTTTTAAATGTCCTTTTCCATTATGGTTTATCAGGATACTGAATGTAGTTTTCTGAGCTACACAGTAGGACCTTGGTGTTTATCCATTCTGTATGTATAGTTTGCATCTGCTAACCCCAAACTCCCAGTCCATCCCTTCCCTACCCACCTCCTCCTTGCCCATCCTCTTTGTCCATGATTATGCTTCTGTTTTGTAGATAAGTTATTTTGTGTTGTATTTTAGATTTCTCATATAAGTGATATCATATAACATTTATCTTTCCCTGACTTACTTCACCTAGTATGATAATGTCTAGATCTATCCATGTTACTGCAAATGGTACGATTTCATTCTTTTTTAGGGCTGAGTAGTATTCCATTGTGTCTATATGCCACATCATCTTTATCTAGTCACCTGTTGATGGACATTTAGATTGTTTCCATTTCTTAAGCTATTGAGAATAGTGCTTCTATGAACATATGGCTGCATGTATCTTTTTGAATTATAGTTTTGTCTGGATATATGCCCAGGAGTGGGATATATGGCAACTCAAAAGTATGGTTTTGATTCTTACATTCCTGAGTGTTAAAAATCTGTAATGGACTGAGAAGGACTTATAACTACACACAAGCTGTATTTTTAAGGGAAAAGCTCAGAACATAGAATGTTGGCCATCATGTTTTTAAAAAATGAGAAATGCTTGCACATGCATAGACTCTTCTTGAAGGAAGCTCAAGAGATTGCTGACGATGGTTCCTTTCAGGGTGGGAAGGAGAGGGAGCTCCAGCTGGGAGGGGGAGGGATTTACGCTTGCTTCACTGCGAATGCTTCTTCTTGTTCTATTTGACTTTAAACTATGAACCCGTATCAACTTTCCATTTTTATACTGAAAAATAATTAACAGTTGAAAATCTCCAATGAGGTATTCAGACTTGAAAAGCCAATCTGAAGTGTTTAGCATATATGACAAAGATTTATGAATTTTAAAAAATCATTGAAGGGAAACCTGTGCTCATGGATAGAAGTGTTTCTCTGCATGGCTGTGGAGTCTGAGCTCAGACTGTCCTTCGGGAACTGACCAGTGTGCTCTGAGGCTGTTATAGGGGAGAGCCTAACAGTGCAGCTCCAGGAAACAAGAGTGCTTAGGTTCTTGCCAGCTGTGACTTGGGCTATTCAGTGCTTTAGTTTCCTCTCTCAACAAAATAATCGTGAAAAAAAATCATGATAAAGATACTTACCTCAATGAGTTGTTATGAAGATTCAGTAAAACATGGAAAGCACTGAAAACAGTGCCTGCAATATAGAAAATACTATAATAAACATTAGGGGGCTTTTTGAACCAATCTTGATACTTTATTAATAACCGAAGTCCATAGTTTACACTCTTTTTTATTGAAGTATATAGTTGATTTACAGCATTGTGTTCGTTTCTGGTATACAGCGAAGTTATATATACTTATACACATTTTATTCAGATTCTTTTCCATTATAGTTTATTACAGGATATTGAATATGTGAATAGCTTTCTGTGCTCTACAGTAGGACCTTGTTGTTTATTTATGTTCTATATAGCAGTGTGTATCTGCTAATCCTGAACTCCTAATTTATCCCTCCTCCATCCTCTTTGGTAAACATAAGTTTGTTTTCTCTGCCTGTGAGTCTGTTTGTGTTTCATAAATAGTTCATTTGTATCATATTTTAGATTCCACATTTAAGTGATCGCATGTGATATTTGTCTTTCTCTATCTGATTTACTTCACTTAGGATAATAGTCTCCATGCCCATCCATGTAGCTGCATTTCACATTATTTCATTTTCTTGACTTCATTTTTGGTGAAACGTCTACATTGTGGCTTCTGTGGATTTTGACCAATGTACATGACATGTGTGGGCTTCCCTGATGGCTCAGTGGCAAAGAATCCGCCTGCCAACCCAGGAGACTCTAGTTTGATCCATGCATTTGGGAAGATCCCTTGGAAAAGGAAATGGTAACCCGCTCTAGTATTCTTGCCTGTGAGGTTTCATGGACAGAGGAGCCTGGTGGGCTACATACAGTCCATGGGTTCCCAAAGAGTTGGACATGACTTAGCAACTAAACAACAATATGACATGTATCTGCTTTCGCAGTATCATACAGAATAATTTCACTGCCCTAAAAGTCCTCTGCCTACTTATTCCTCCCTCCCTCCTCACTCTTCATCTTTTTCTTGTCTGCAGTTTGACTTTTCCCAGTGTCACCAAGTTGGAATCATGCAATACCTAGCCTTTTCAGTTTGGCTTCCTTCACTTAGCAATATGCATTTAAATTTCCTCCATGTCTTTGCATGGCTTGGTAGCTCATTTCTTTTGAGCACTAAATGCTCCTTTGTCTGGATGGACCATAGTGTATTCATCCATTCACCTGCTCTGAAGGGCATCTTAGTTGCTTCCAGATTTTGGCAATGATGAATAAAACTGCTACAAACATTTGTGCACAGGTTTTCATGTAGACATATGTTGTTCAGCTTGCTTGGGTAAATACCAAGGAGCATAATTGCTGGATCATATTGTAAGAACGTGCTCAGCTTTGTAAGACACTGCCAAACGGCCTTCCAAGTGGCTGAGTACCGTTTTGTGTTCCCACCAGCAGTGAAGGAGAGTCTTCTTTGCTCTGCATCCTCGCCAGCATTTGGTGTTGTTAATGTTTTGGATTTTAGCCATTCTAATGGGTGTGTGGCAACATCTCATTGTAGTTTCAATTCGCAATTCCCTGGTGTCATATGGAGCATCTTTGCATATTCTTATTTGCCATCTGGATACCTTCTTGGGTGAGGTATCTGTTCATATCTTTCACTGATTTAAATTTTTTTTTCTTATTGTTAAGTTTTAAGAATCCTTTGTATATTTTGGATGCCGGTCTTTATCAGATGCATGCAAAAATTTTCTCCCAGCCTGTCGCTTGTCTAAACATTAGCTGTTATTACTATTATTCTCCATCAGTCACTCAAATTTAGATCTGCAGTGTTCTAATGCCTTTCTCACTAATAAATGACAAGGGTTAGAGAGTTCAGGATCACATGTCCATACTGCTATATTTAAAATGGATGACCACCAAGGACCTCCTATATAGTACAGAGAAATCTGCCCAATGTTACGTGGCAGCCTGGATGGGAGGGAAATCTGGGGGAGAATGGATACAGAGATATGTATGGCTGAGTCCTTTTGCTGTTCACCTGAGACTATCACACACTGTTAATCGACTGTGTCCTCTGCTGTGCTGTGCTACGTCTTTTTAGTTGTGTCTGACTCTTTGCGACCGTATGGACTGTAGCCCTCCAGGCTCCTTGGTCTATGGGGATTCTCCAGGCAAGAATACTGGAGTAGGTTGCCATGCCCTCCTCCAGGGGATCTTCCTGACCCAGGGATCAAACCTTCATCTCTAAAGTCTCCTGCATGGGCAGGCAGGCTCTTTACCACTGGTGCCACATGGGAAGCCCGTTAATTGGCTATACTCCAATAGAAAATTAAAAAGTAGAAAAAAACAAGAGTGTGTCCAGCCAAAAGGAGGTGTGGCTGCCCTCACCTGCCATGTGCAGGGCCCCGTACACCAAAGCCTGCAGCCAGTCCTGCAAGGAAGTAGCAGGAACTTATCCAGGTAGTGCTCATGTGCCCCCTTGGTGCTTGTGATGTTGACGGTCCTGGGCTCTGGCTTCCACAAGCCTGAGGTCAGTGCTCATCCTTCCTGCCAGGTCAGCGTGCCACAGGCTCCTGGCGTGCACCCAGTGCTGACTCGTTCTTCCTAACTAAAAACAAGGAAGTCTAAACTACAATATCAGTAAAGGGGTTCGCCTTTACTCCAGTGGTGGGGATGGAGCGGGAAGGGTGCCAGGGGCCTTCCAGGGTGAACCATAGTGCTCTGGCTCTTGAGCCAGGCTCAGGTTATGAGTTTGTTCACTGTGAAATGTCACTGAGCGGACAGTCATGGGGTGTACGCTTATCTGTAGATAATAAAGTTCAACAGAAAATGAGCTCCTAAAAAGATTTTTTTAATTGATTTCTTTGGCTATGCTGGGTCTTAATTGTGATATGTGGGCCCTTAGTCACGGCATAGTGGGATCTAGTTTGCTGACCAAGGATCAAACCCAGGCCCCCTGCATTGGGAGCATGAGCCTTAACCACTGGACCACTAGGGAGGTCCCCAAAATTTTTAAATAATAAAGAGAGTAAAAAAGGAGGGGTGAGGAGAAGGAAGGAAAGATGGGTGGATGAATGGATAGATTGAGGGAAGGAGTTAGAGGGAGGGATGGAGAGATGTTTAGATGGAAGGAGAGATGGATGAAAGGAGGGAGAGATGGAGGGATTAAGGGAGGGGAAAATGGAGGGGGTTGGAGAGATTAATAGATGGAATGAGAGATAAATGGATGGAGAAAAGGATGAATGGATGGAGGGAGGGATGGAGGGGTGGACGAATGGATCAAGGGAAGAATGGATGGATGTCAGAGATGCAGAGATGTCAGAGAATGGATGAATGGATGGATTTCTAGTCATAGCACTGCCAGCCCACCATCTCCACCTACAAAAAGTGCTCTAGGGACACCCACTGAACTGCTGGTCCAGGGCCCCGGTACCACCAGTAACATCACTTACAGAGGCAGTGAGTAATCACATTGAGTAGGTAACGCTGAGCTGACATGGGCATCATCAGGCTGCATTTGCATTGCATGTTTTATATGGCATTCATGTTAGCCCCATAAAGATTGTTGTCCAACATCTCTGGATATTAAGCAGAGAATCTTCCAGCTCAAAGCAGCCAGGGAAACTGAGCTTTTGTTGAAGGACTGAGAGGAAGGGAGGTTTTCATCATCAGTTCTTATTCACCATAGAAGTTGTAATCAAAGCCCAAGCCTTTCAGAACAGATGGGTGGATTTTATCTGTGTAAGAAGCTACTAGTATTAGCCCATTCTTTGTGGAGCGAGAGGGTAATATCACTACCCCTTCTCTGGGCGCAGGACACCCTCCCATCAGTAGCTCTCAACTGTCAGCTAAATGAGAATCAGCCACAGCATCTGTCAAAATGCAGATTCACTGGCTTAACTGGGAGGGCTCACCTAGGAAGTCTGCTCATTTTCTGAGTCTACTGTAGTAAATCACCACTAACTGGATCATTTCATTCCCTCTCTCACAATTCTGGAGGTCTGAATTCCAAAATCAAGGCATGGGAAGGGCTGTGCTCCTTCCAGAGGGTCCAGATAAGGATCCTTCCTACTTCTTCCAGCTCCTGGCATCTCCAGGCATTCTCTGACCCATGGCCACATCCCTCCAGTCTCTGCCTCCATCCTCATGTGGCCTGCTTTCCCGAGTCTCTGAGTCTCCTTTTTTGTCTCTTACAGGGATTCTCTCCTTGGATTTAGAATCCACCTTAATCCAGTCTGACTGCATTTTAAGTAATTCCAACTGCAAGGACCCTATTTCTAAATAAGGTCACAATCTGAGCTGCTGGGAAGACAGGAATTTGGGAGGATTCAATCCACTACCATAAATCTGCAAATGATCCTAGGGATTTGTATTCGTTATATATATTTTTGTTATTTGGGTGTATGTCCACATGACTTCAAATAACAGTGAAATTCAGGCAGTCCTCATCTTGTGTAGCACCCCGTTACATAAGGGTATGTAGCACCCTGTCACATAAGTGGGAACTCAGCCGTCAGAACCATGACCTTGGTCTGTGACCATTTGAGGTGAGGAACCTGTCAATATGAACTCTTCTCCACTAAAGCAAGACAAATCAAGGGTTGCCTGGAGGAAAAGACACATTAAGAAACTCTTACCGGAACTTGCCTGGTGGTGCAGTGGATAAGGATCTGCCTACCAATGCAGGGGACACAGGTTCAATCCCTGGTCTGGGAAGATTTCACATACCATGGAGCAACTAAACTCATGCACCACAACTACCGAGCCCATGTGCTGCAACTGCTAAAGCCTGTGGGCCTAGAGCCTGCATGTTGCAACTACTGAAGCCCATGCACCTAGAACCTATGCTTCACAACAAGAGAAGCCCCTGAAATGAAAAGCCCAAGCACCACAACTAGAGAAAAGCCCCTGCTCTCTGAAACTAGAGAAGGCCTACACCCAGCAATGAAGACCCACAGCAGCCAAAAATAAATAAATAATATTTTAAAAAATAAGCTCTTATCATAGGTGGTACTCTAGACCGAGGGTCTGTGTCCTCCCCGAAATTCATATGTTGAAACCTGGTGCCCAGTGTGATGGTGGCAGGAGGTGAGGCCTTTGGGGGTGATTAGGTCAGGTGTATGGGGCCCTTACTTTGGGATTAGTACCCTTATAAAAGAGACCCGGAGAGTTCCCTGGCCCATTCCACCACATGAAGACACAGAGAGGACATCCATCTATGCAGCAGGTAGCAGGCACCAAATCTGATGGAGCCATGATCTTGGACTTCCATCCCCAGAGCTGTCAGAAATAGATGTCTGCTGTTTATAAACCACCCAATTTGGTCATTTAAAAAGAAATTTGTTGGAATATAGTTGCTTTACAGTGTTGTGTCAGTCTCTGCTGTAGAGCAAAGTGAATCAGCCATATGTATACATCTATCCCCTGTTTTGGATTTTCTTTCCATTCAGGTAGCCATAGAACATTGAATAGAGTTCCCTGTGCTACACAGTGGGTAGCTATCAATTTTATACATAGTATCCATAGTGTATATGTGTCAGACCTAATCTCCCAATTTATCCCACCGCGAAGACTCCTTCCAGACAGAGAAACCCCTTCCTTGCTTTGCCATGGAGAGGCCCCAGGAATCCCGAGGGTGGCAGGGGTGACCTGGAGACTGAGGACAGCGATGATCTAGAATCCTGTTGGGATTTTCAGTGATCTATCAGCCAGGATGGCCTCTGTGTGGGCACTGGCTTTTCTCATTTCGGGATGTATCTGGATCCCTTCATTTCAGTGGGCAGAGGACCAGCCTGCCCCTTGCTCTACCAGTTTTGTATCCATAGACCACAAAGTGTATGTCCAGCTATCACCTTCGTGATTCACATAGAAGGTCACAGGTCCACTTGAGCAGCGTGGCCCTCATGTTACCTGTGCCAACAGGGAGATCCTGAGCGGAGTCAGGAAGCAGGCAGAGCACATCATTGGTCCTCCTGTTCCTCTGTCAGCATTTTCCTCCCTCTTCTCCTCTTACATAGATACCTCTGATAAGACTAAAAGGAAGGGCATTGTTATTACACCATTGAGGATGCATGCGTCCAAGCACAGTTATGTCTGATTCTTTGCAACTCCATGGACTGTATCCCCTCAGGCTTCTCTGTCCATGAAATTTCCCAGGCAAGAACACTGGAGTGGGTTGCCATTAACTTCTCCAGGGGATCTTTCCGACCCAGGGATTAAAATACGTCTCTTATATCTATTGCATTGGTGGGTGGCTTCTTTACCACTGAAGCACCTGAGAAAATTATGAGGGTGCTTATATACAAATAATTACTTCTTGTCTTGGCAGAATGCTAATTTGCATCATAATTATTCATGCAGCCCTATTTGTGTGTTTAATATTCATTTGTATATGTTATGTTTACAACTACACAGAAAATGATGTGAAAAAAATTTAAAGACTAAAGTGTGACTCTGGTTAATAGGGACCATAGGCCTCATAGCCAAAGGAATGAATCACTAATAGTGAATTTTCTAAGTTAATTTGGAAGGGTAGAAGAGGTTCCCCTTTCATCTCTTGGCTCTAGGTTTCAGATCCCAACATGTGGGTCATCCGCAAGGTCTCTTTAGGTCTCTTTAGGAACAGGCAGAGCTAGGTGTGCAAGAGACTAATCAGAGGGAAGGATAAAGTGAGGAAGGAGTGGAAGTTAGCAGAGTGAGCTTCAGAATGCAGTGAGGGTCTGATCCCTATGAAAAGAGAGGGGTAGGAACAGAAAGAGGAGAAGGAGCCTGCCTGCAGCAAATCTCAAAATTCTCAGGCCATTAAGCAGATGACCTAGAAAACTGACACTGGGTCAAAATGGACACCTTTGTTCCATCACTGTATTTGGACACTGGCTGGCAGATATTGGGGGCCCTACAGGCAGATGGTGTCAACAAATGACACTCCTGATGGTTGTCTCCCACTGAAGGGAAATCTGAATGGCACTCCTCACCACTGCTGAGCATCTATTCTGCCACTTTCATCAGAGTAGACCCTAAGGCAAACAGTGGTCGATAGTTTTATTGTTTGCTGTATGCATGCAGAAGCCTCAGAACTGAGTGTATATTAACTCATTGACTCTTCAAACTGTGCAGGAAGCTGGAACCCTTCACCACTCTCATTTCACAGGTGAGGAAAACAAGGCATAGAGAGGTTAAGTGATTTGTCCGAGGTCACACAGCCAGTGAATGAAGGAGCTGGTATCATGTAAAATATCTGAAACATCTGGATCCAGAACCTAGTGATAGTAGACTGCCTTGGGATTTACCCAGAAGGAAAAACTCACACAGACCTTTCCATCATGTAAAAGTTCTGAACAAATTCTTGTTTCTTCTAGCCCTGCAGTGTTTTCATTATCCTTACGTAAGAGGAATTAATTCTACTTATGCATTCTGATGATAGTTTTCCATCTCTGACAATAGTACAAAGTTTATTTAAGTGAAAAAATTGATTCTTGAACTCTGGTTCTCAACAGGCAGATTGAAGCATTTAGGGAAAACTGATTGTTTACAACTTCTTTCGAAATGACTCATAAAAAGAGATGGACTACAGGCTGAAAAGTGAATAGATGTGTGATAAAGCCCATCCAGATTGTGTTGATGATAGAAGCTTGGCGGTGGGTGTATGAGTGTTTTGCTGTATTATTTAATCCTTCTTTGTTTAAAATTTGTCATAACAAATGGTTGAAAACAGGAGGTCAACACTTTAATCAAAATTCTAAACTGCAGGTGATATGTGATTGGTAGTCATTCTGTGGGTGGATTGAGCATTGCTGGAGTTTGGGAAATAATACAGTTATGAGTGATGGCTAGAGAGGTCCTCCCCTAAATGGTAGAGGAGACAGAAAAGTCTGCATAAACCAAGCAGCTCAGGCTTTCCCTGGACCTGACTGCGGGCGGGGGAGCTTCAGCTTCAGGGGGGAACGGGGGGCATTAATCTGACCAGAATGGTGTCCCCTCTTCCTGTGGACTTCACAGCTGCCACCCAAATAGGCCATCCAAGGCTTTGAGATCTGAGGCATCTTCCCAAACCCAGTAATGCTGCCAAGAACCAGATCAGGATGTGGGACAAGCAGCCTTGAGTCACGCCCACCTGCCAAAATCAGAGCCAAAATGAACTTGCAGAAAGCTTCCTCAAAGCCACACGGTCTAAGGCAAATGCAGGGTTGCGGGAAGGACCCCCAGAGAGCTTGTGGCATTTTTGTGTGGGAGACAATACATGGGGCTTCCCTGGCAGCTGAGACCGGAAAGAATCCACCTGCAGGGCAGGAGATCCAGGCGTTGGGAAGATCCCCTGGAGGAGGGCATGAACCCACTCCAGTATTCTTGCCTGGAGAATCCCTGTGGACAGAGGAGTCTGGTGGCTACAGACCATGGGGTCGTATAGAGTCGGACACAACTGAGTGACTAAGCACAGCACAGATGGTACATGACGGCCAAGCATGGGAGGTAGGTATCAATACATTCTGCAGCAACACGGGTTCAGGCTAGACTTTCAGCTTCAGAAAAAGCTGCCTTGCCTGGGGTAAAGACATACGGGATGCCAGAGGCTTCTGGATTTGTTGGTGATCAGCCTGAGCTTTCATAGTTTTAAGTATTAATCAATGTGTGCTCTGCATCGTGTTCTGGACCTGCTCTAAGTGCCGTGAGGGCACCCTGTGACTCTCTGTCCCAGTTCAGAGGAGGAGCAAAGAAGGGAGGGCACTTGCTTGCAATGCCAGATCTGTGAGCGGGTGCAGAGCCCCCACTCTGCCTCTCTGCTCTGCTGCCCTCTTTGGGATGTCAGTGGGATTTCTCCCCCTAAAAGTCTGAAAAGTCATCTGGAAAACTAAGTCTTCCTGTTCCAGGACTGGTAGAGAGTCCCCTGGGTCAAGGGTATAAACTGTCTGGTTTGTGTTGATTATTCCCTCACTTCTGGACCCGCGCCCCTCAACGTCTCTTATGCTCTGCATCCACATCTCTTTTAAATATCAAAGGACAATTTTTTTTTCCTTTAAAAAAAGAAACTTTTATTTTATATTGGAGTATAGCCAGTTAACAATGTAGTGGTAGTTTCAGGTGGGCAGCAAAGGGACTCAGCCATACATATCCATGTATCCATTCTCCCCCAAACTCCCCTCCCATCCAGGCTGCCATGTAACAGTGAGCAGAGTTCCCTGTGCTATACAGTAGGTTTCTGTTGGTCATCCATTTTAAATACAGCAGTGTGTACATGTCCATCCCAAACTCCCTAACTATCCCCTCCCACCATTCTTACCCCTCCTGCCAACCATAAGTTTGTTCTCTCAAGTTTGAGAGTCTATTTCTATTTTGTAAATAAGTTAACTTGTATCATTTCTTTTTAGATTTCACACTTAAGGGTACCTTGTGATATTTCTCCTCTGTCTGACTTATTTCACTCAGTATGACAATCTCTAGGTCCATTCATGTTGCTACAAATAGCATTATTTCATAAAGGTTGACTGATTAAAAAAAAATGTCTGCATGGTTTCAGGAACAAGAGTGGGCGGTTCTATTTGCTTGTAAATATTAACCAAAACCCATCCTACACAGAAGCCCCAGAAACCCTGTGCTTTGCAGCTGCCAGGATGACCGCAGGGGATGCCCAGCACATTTAGCATGGGAGGACTCATCACCGGGAAAGAAATTGACCAAGAAGAGTCCATGATGCATCTGGCAAAAGGACCAGTGATGGGATGACTTAATTTTGTTTTCCAGTGTTATAAAGTCAAGAACTGCCTTCTAGAATTTCAGTGTATGTTCGAATAGGTTGTGCACTGCAGAACTCTGCTGGGAGGGTGTCATTCACATGGATGCCTTGGTTTGAAGAGCACCCCCTCCTCTCCTTCCTGAAGAAAAACTCAGAGCAGTGACCTGGGTCACACCTGGGCACCCTCTGTCAATGGAGGCGTCAGAAGAAGCTGCTTCTTGATATCCAGAGAAGGGGACCGAGCTGAATGTAAAGGGACCATTTCGTGGTTGCTTTGTGCCAGTCACATCACAAAGGAGGAGGTCAGGATGAGAGTGATGGAGAGAGGATGGCCACTAATAGAAAAGCTTTGCCTTGTTCTTGTTTGCATGGAAGAGATATGTTTTTTCTCTGCAGCTCCCAGAAGCTTATTTTTCTTTCTTTTCCGCCACCCAAACATAAGGCTCATGGAGTGTCCCACCTGACCTGTCCCTCCACACCCCCAGAACTTGGTGAATGAAAATGCACTATTAACTCCTGTGCCCACACACCCAAAAGAGATGGTCCTCTTCCCCTTACATCCACTTATATCTTCCTTTTGGTCACTGGGACTCGGACAGTAGAAGTAGCCACATCCATCATGGTCATGGAGTGCCTGACATGGACCCAGAGGAGGGCAGTGACTGGGCATGGTCTACGGTTAAAATATTCAGTCTGAAGCCCTGGATTGTGATAGAGATCCAGGGGTGTTTGGCACATTTGTGAGGGTAGTGTGTTGTTGTTCATAAGGATTAGGGATTACCAGCAGCTAGTAGGCAAACATCAGAGGTACTAACGTCCTGTAATGTCCAGGACAGCTCTGCACTAGAGAAAATTATTCCGTACCTTCTTGACTTTTTTTTTTTTTAACAAATTCATGAAGACTTTATTTTTTTTTTCTATTTTATTTTATTTATTTTTTTTTAAATTATTGTTTTAGCCATACATTGTTATGATATCACCATGGGTTTACATATGCTTCCCCTCCGGGTCCCCCCTCCCTCCTCCCTCCCCCCCGGGAAATCTCGCTGCACCAGTCCCGAGCATCAATCCTGGGCTGGCGATTGATTAGACACATGACAATTAACATGCTTCAATGCCCTTCTCCCATCTCATCCCACCCTTACCCTCGTCCACAAAGTCCACAAGTCTATTCTATACATCTGCATTCCTTTTGTTGTCTCCCATGTTGGGTTCTCATTACTGTCTTTCTAAATTCCATATATATGTGTTAATATACTGTATTGTTGTTTTTGCTTCTGGCTTACTTCACTCTGGATAATGGGCTCCAGTTTCGTCCATCTGAGTAGAATTGCTTCAAATGAATTTTTTTTTAATGCTGAGTAATATTCCATTGTGTATATATACCACAGCTTTCTTATCCATTCGTCAGTTGATGGGCATCTAGGTTGCTTCCATGTCCTGGCTATTGTAAACAATGCAGCGATGAACATTGGGGTGCACGTGGCTCTTTCAATTCTGGTTTCCTCGGTGTATATGTTCCTCCAAACTAGCAGGGGAGTAAACTGTTATTATGTGTACAGTAGCTTAATACACACAACCGAGAATTTCTCAGTAATGCGAACTCAGGGTAAATCAAGAGAATACTTGGACTCCCCTCGTGCCACAGCGGTCAAGAATCCACCTGCCAATAAGGGGACACAGGCTCAGTTCCTGCAAGATCCCACATGCCAAGGGGCAACTGAGCTCGTGCACCACAACTCCTGAGACATACTGACTACAGCCCGTGCGTTGCAACAAGAGAAGCCGCCGCAATGAGAAGCACCACAGTTAGAGAGCAACCCCTGCTCACTGCAACCAGCAAAAGCCCTGCATGCAATACTCAAGACTCAGCACAGCCAAAATTTAAGAAGAATATTTTGTGTGTGTTTATAACCTTACCAAGAGTGTGCCCACCAGAGAAAAATCTCCCCACCAACCACTCCACCTTCTGTACCAGCACCCTCATAGCTGTAGCATTTATGATGGCTCTGTTGAAGGTGGGAGAAGAGGGAGTATCTGCCTTCACTATGTTTCCTAGTGAATTATACTTAAGAAGGTACTTGTTGAAATATGTATCATTCTGTGAGAAATTCATTTATTTTACCTGATATCCAGTTAGGGCATTATATTTATCTTAATAAAAAGATCTTACAGATGGGTTACATTATCTGTGAATTCCACTTCGGAATTTTGAAGGCGTTATAAAATATTCATTGAACAATGGAGATATTATGTCGGATAAGATTGAAAACCACCATGTTAGGAAGTGTCTGCTTTATCTTAGGTGCAGTTAAGACTTTCTTGCAAAGTGATTCTCTTTTATTTATTCATTCAACAATTCTGTCTTGGGTACCTATTGTATGCCAGGTCCAATTCTGGGAATGGTGGATACAATGGATGAATGGGCAATTAGTCAGAATAGGTTAGAAGATGCTGAGAAAACAAATAGCACCAGAACCTCAGCAGGTTTCCTCTGTTGACTTTTCCTCTCACTCACAGAGACAGCAGCTGGCAGCTCCCCAGGGGAAGTATCCTTCATGGAACAACACAGCCTCCCAGACCACTTCCACTGGGGGCACTTGCATCTGGGGACTCCCAGACAGGGAAAAGGACTCAAAGAACATACAGTGGTTCCTAAATGCTTCTGATCAGAAGTGAAACACATTCCTGCCTTATTGGCCAAAGTAAATCTCACAGCCACACTTGATTCAAGGAGGTGGGGAATGTCTGAAATGAAAAGAAAAATGAGAACTAGAAACAAGGTCTCTACCTCTATCACCAGACTCAGGTCTGGCTGCTTGCTGCTCAAAAATCAGTACTCAAGGAAAATGAATTTTGGTAGAAAGGAAAGATGCTTTAAATCAGAAAGCCAGGAATCTGGGGAGATAGTGGACTCAGTGTCCCCAAAAACCATCTTCAAAAATTTTACTCAGCCATGAAAGCTTTTAGTTAATATCCAGATAGGAGGTCAGAGACATAGCCATCCCTGACTGTGCGCAGACGTGTCTACTCCTTATAACTCTTTTTAGATGCTATGTTTTTTTTTTAATTTTATTGGGGTATAGTTGCTTTACAGTGTTTTGTTAGTTTCAAGTGTGCAGCAAAGTGCACAAGTTATAAAGTGAAGTGAAAGTCACTCAGTTGTGTCCGACTCTTTGTGACCCCATGGACTATACAGTCCATGGAATTCTCCAGGCCAGAATACTGAGTAGCCATTCACTCCTCCAGGGGATCTTCCCAACCCAGGGATCAAACCCAGGTCTCCCACATTGCAGGCAGATTCTTTACCAGCTGAGCCACAAGGGAAGCCCAAGTTATACATATATATATATTCACTGTCTTTTAGATTCTTTTCCCAGATAGGTCATTACCAAGTACTAAGTAGATGTCCCTGTGCTATACAGTAGTTCCTTATCAATTATCAATTTTATATATGAAATAGCTTTCCATTTCTATCTATTTTATATATAGTGGCCTTTCCACTTCCCTGCTAGTGGTAAAGAACCTGCCTGCCAATGCAGGAGACATAAGAGATGCAAGTTTGATCCCTGGGTCTGGAGGGTCCTCTGGAGGAGGGCATGGCAACCCACTCCACTATTCTTGCCTGGAAAATTCCATGGACAGAGGAGCGTGGCAGGCCAGAGTCTATACAGAGTGTGTATCTGTTAAACCCATACTCCTAATTTATGCCTGCCTCTCCTTCTCTTTGGTAACCATAAGCATGTTTTCCATGTCTGTCTGTCTATTTCTGTTTCGCAAATAAGTTCATTTGTAAATCCAGAGCTCGGAGGAGGGCAAGCTGTCTGGCTGATGCTCTTGTCTTTGAAGATGTGCGAGGAGGCTGGTTCTGGAAATGCTGGAGTAGCGTGTGGGCTGGATGGGCTGCTGGCCCACAGGAGGGACAGCTGCTGTGGCCTGAGGCATTGCTACGGTGATGCTCATAGGTCCAGCAGGAGACAGGCTCCTGGGAAGAAAATAGGAAGGAGCCAGCTCTTCCTCCACCAGCCTGGAAGTTGCCTTCTCATCATCTTCTTGGCTAAACCTATGAAAGAGCACAGCTGACTTTACAGAGTCATGGAAGGGCGAGCTTGAGCTCAGCGACAATAACCACCTTCCACAACATTTCATTTCCCAGTGCACTGATCCTCACAGTCTCCTGTATCTCGTTTGCACAAAACAGAACTCCACTCCTGTGCTGTGTGTTGTCTCTTGTGATCCCTGAACGTGCTGTGAGACACAGGCTCTGTCCTCCCAAGACCTGGCCTTGGCTCTGCAAGAGTTCCAGGGACCATAAATAGAAAACGGACCCTTGGACCAAACAACGAAACATCCATCAACTCCCTGTTCACTTGAGCTGCTCCTTCAGTGTCGGGGCCGTTTTGTGATCCAAAAGAAAAGAAAGGAGTGGTGGTTTCCAGAAGTGGGCTGCAGTGTTTGCTCTCAAGGGCTATTAAAAGGTATTTAGGAACTTCCCTGGGGGTCCAGTGGTTAAGAGTCCACCTTGCAGTGCAGGGGACATGGGTTCAATCCTTGGTCAGGGGACTAAAATCCCACATGCCGCAGGGCAACTAAGCCCGCACTGCAACTACTGAGCCCACGTGCTCTGGAGCCCCAGTGCTGCAGCTAAGATCCATCAAAGTCAAATACATGAATAACTTTTTTTAAAAAAAGTATTTAAGGCAAGGTTTAGCAAGGAAGGGAAACAAAACTCAACAGCTGGTAGCAAAAGAAGCATTTGTCCCTTTAGAGATTTGCAGTTTCCAATTTCCCCTCTTTATATTTTCATCTCTCTGTGTGTGTGTGATTAATGATGAACGTGTTTCTATACATACCCCAGAAAGAGATGGGTCAGAGTCTTTCTATATGCGTGGCTCTTGACAGTTCACTGGTTTGACTCACAAATACATCATCGGTTTACTTTTCTGTGTTCCTTGGTGATGAGGATGGAGTCAAGAGCTCCACCAGCTGGACAAGAGCTTCTTTTGCCACTTTCTTAGTCTCACGTCCAAGGCCTCCACTGCCCTGAAGCAGGCTTGTTCCCATGTCCATTCCATTCTATGGGGAATGAAGGCAGCGACATTGATCCACAGACTTCATCACCTGCACAGGGTGAGGTTACATGAGGTGTATGGATGACATGCCCAGAAGACCAGCTCTTTCTCTGTGTTTTTGTAAGCGTTCTTTGTGTTCACTGGTTCTCATTTAAAACCAGAAAGTTGCCAAAGGATCTGGGTTGCCATCAGCATTTCTCCTCCAATTTCTCACTATCAGTATAAATGCTGTTCTCTCTGGAATAGCACTTCCCTGATAAATGGATGGAAGGACTGCACTGATAGGGCTAAAGGGGAAAAAAACAGCATGAGATGGTGAAATGAGCCAGGACACCTTGGGAGACCTTTGGGTCAGATTTCATACCTACAATTTAATGGCTGAGTGACACTGGGAAATGTACGTGATTCTTCATGGCCCTGAAGGCTTCCTCTTTCGGACAATCCTCTCATCTTTCAGACAATTCTCTCATCTGGAAAACTGAGTTTGGAGTCTGGTAGCATCGCTGATTCTCTCCCTCTTGTGATGCCCCCTCTTTTAGGGATTGCCAATCCAATGCTGGTGGCAAGACAACAGGGGATTGGTGGGACCCCATGAACCAGAGAGTGCTGGGATGGAGGTGCATGGGAGTTGGCTTGTAAATAGAGCACGACTCACCCTAGCCCATCTCTTCTCAAGTCTGCATCCAGTGACTTTAGGTTGATAGCATAGCATCAGGAGCATTTATACCATGGAAATCACATTCTAAAAATAAGGCTGGTCATTATTTCACAGAGAGCTGGATGTCACACTTACCATCACACCATTGCCAGGGGACAAACACTGTTTATAAGACCACTGCCTAGAGGGGGTGTGACTTAGTGGTGTGGCTCAGTGTTGATAGCTCATTAGACTTCTAGGGATGGAGTTTTGACTCTGTCATTTTCTAGCTTACATAAATATTTTGAAGGCAAATAAACAATCCATGCCTCAGTTTCCTCATCTGTAAACTGGGGATAGTAATCATTCTTACCCAGAGGCAGATCTACCGTGAAGCTAATGAAGCTTAAGCTTGATGGCCCCTCCCTTACCCAGGCTCTCTTCCAAGACCCAGCACAGACTGTAGAAATTTTGTATTCTTTTTGTTTTAATTTTTATGGAAGTATAGTTGATTTATGATCTTATATTAGTTTCAGGCATACAACAAAGTGATCCAGTTTTGTTAATATGTGTGTGTGTTTGTATGTGTGTGTATATTCTGTTCAGATTCTTTCCCATAGTAGGTTATAAGATATTGAGTATAATTCCCTGTGCTATACAATAGGTCCTTGTTGGTTATCTACTTTATATATAGTAGTGTGTATATCAAAAGTTCAACAGTGTTAGTCACTCAGTCATGTCCAAATCTTTGTGATCCTGTGGACTGAGGCATGCCAGACTCCTCTGTCCATGGGATTCTCCAGGCCAGAATACTGAAGTGGGTTGCCATTCCCTTCTCCAGGGGATCTTCCCAACCCAAGGATCAAACCCGTGTCTCCTGCATTGCAGACAGATTCTTTACCGTCTGAGCCACCAGGGAGGGCTGATGAGTGTATGTTAACCTCAAGCTCCTAATTTATCCATTTCCTTCCCTTTTCCTTTTGGTAACCATAAGTTTGTAGAAATTTTGTATTCTTAATTTGCAGCTCTTCAGCAATGAGGCCTCCCTTTCTGCTCCTCTGTTTACATAGAAGATTATCATAAGATGTAAGTGAATATATGTAAGGTAGTTACTGCAGAGCCTGGAACATATTAATGTTAGATCTTCTGGCTTCAGAAGTCTCAATGAAGAGTTGCAGCTGGTGAGGCCAAGCCGAGGAACTGAGCTCTGAGGCAGACAGGGCAGTGGGGCAGAACTGACAAGAACCCAAGGCACCAGAGAGCATTCATATAGGGAGACATCTGGAATTTCTGACACAGAGAGGGATGTGGTGAAGGAAAGTGCTGAACGCATTGGGGATAGAAAGCCAGAACAAAGATTCTGTGCTCCTGAGACATTATCCGTGAGAGCCGAGAGAGCGGGCTCTCTTAGGCATGTGATACAACCAGAACTGGAGCCACGCTGATGGCTGTCCTGGGGTCTGAGAACAAAAAATTGGAAGGCACATCCTGGATCAAGGCCAGTTTCTCAGTTTCCACACTTACTTTCTTTTTCTGGTTATCTGCACAACAGACCACAGTTCTGTGGGTTGACTGGGCACAGCTGAGTGGTTTTCATGACCTCCTATGGCTGCTATCAGTGGCTCTTGGATGGAGCCGCGTGAAGACTGAACCAGGCTAACATCCAAGGTGGAGCACCCGTGCAGATAGCAACTCGTGCTGGTGGTTAGCTGGGAGCCCAGTGCGAGCTGTAGATGGGAGAGTCCACAGGTGGCCTTCCATTTGGCCTAGGCTTCCTAGGATATCGGCACGTGAGTTCTGACGGAGAGCCTCTGAAGGGCAGGTGTTTCAGGAACCGTAGGTGGAGGGCTTCTCATGACCTGGCATCAGAAGTCACAGGTTACCACTTGTGTCACATTCTGTAAGTCCAGAGAGTCACTAAGACCAGTCCAAACTGAAGGAGAGGCATTGGGTTCCACCTCTTCTGTGGGGTACAGTGAGGCCCCATGGGGAAGAGCATGTGAGTCGGGAGAAATTGTGGCCACCCTTGGAAATACAATCTACCACATTCCCTCACATCTCTGAGTCTCAAAGTTCTCTACCCAGAAAAAAAAAGAAATCAACGTCATCACATCAACCTCCCAGGACTGCTAGGAAAAGCAGAAGGACCTCGTGGAATTCCCTAGGGCAAGCTTCTCAGTTTTCACTGAAGCCAAGCACACACTGGGGCACAGAGAGTGTGCACAAGGACATTCGTTATCACATGGTTTAAAAAGCAAAATGTAGAAACATGTAAATGTCTCTTAATTGGAAGAGTCCCCCCTCTGCACACAGTTGTACAATCTGTGACATAAGGTCTTGTGATGCTCAAAGGAATCATTTACAAGTGCTCAAAATGACAGTTCTTCTCTGAGGGTAACTTTTCAGCCCCGGGGGGCATTTGACAATAACTGGGGACAATATGATTGTCACAACTGGAGGGGAGGTTACTCCTGGCATGTGGAGACCAGGGATGCTGCTAAACATGCTAGCATGCCCAAAAGAGCCCTTTGTAACAAAGAAGTATCCATCCCCAGTTGTTGACAGGGCCGAGACTGGCATAGGGAAAGAGCTGCTTGGGTTGGTTGGTATGAAAATTCTTTTCTATCGGAGCGCTCATTGGCAACTGTGAGAAAACAATGGTGACCCAGACCATGTGGGGTAATTTCAAGAACAAAGAAAAGAGAATGTTCACTGAATGTGTTATTCCTTCTGACCCAGGAAAGAGGGAAAGTGAGAATGTAGCTTTGTGTAAAAATGTTCTGTTTTGAGTTAAAAATAACAGAGCTTCTTGGGAACTTAAATTTAGGGTTTTATTAATGGGAGAAAAATAAGATCTAATATAAATGATTCCAAAAATGTGAAAAGATCCCTGTTCAAGAAGAGGTTCGTTGTGGTGACATAGAAGGAACCTCAGATGCTCCTTCCAAATAGGGCTCTTGGAATCAAACAGGACCCTACAGGACCTTTCTGAGGACAGACCCCACCACATCCCTGCCCTCTTTGTAGAAAAGCTTTAGTCTCCTAATCTTTCCCCAATCTCCAAAGAGCAAATTTAATCAGAGAAGTGAGAAAAATGTAGAAACTAAGGAAAGCAGTCAAGCAAGACAGAATAATAATGGTTTATCCATAAAGCAAAGTCAGTGACCTTTAGTTCCTTCTCAAGGGCTGCAGATAATATCTTGAGCCATTTCCTTGAGCCATATCCTTACTAAAGTCCCCACCAGGTGGAAAAAGTTGACTGTATGCTAACCACCAGCACAGACCCCAGACCTGGTAGAGCCATAAAATTAATGAATGAAATTCCTGAAACACCACCCTATTACCTAACCACCCAACCAATGTTCACCCTTGTAACCTTCACCCCTCATGTTGTTTTAAAAACCTTTTCCTACAAGCTATCAAGGTGATCAAACCAGTCCATCCTAAAGGAAATCAACCCTGAATATTCATTGGAAGGACTGATGCTGAAGCTGAAGCTCCAATACTTTGGTCACCTGATGTGAAGGCCATCTGATGTGAAGAACCAACTCATTGGAAATGACCCTGATGCTGCGAAAGATTGAAGGCAGGGGGAGAAGGGGATGACAGAGGATGAGATGGTTAGATAGCTTCACTGACTAGAATATGAGTCTGAGCAAACTCCAGGAGATATTGCAAGACAGGAAAGCCTGACATGCTGCAGTCCATGGGATTGCAAAGAGTCGGACCCTACTTACTGAATAAATAGCAACAATAACAACACTAGGCATCTCCATCCACCTGAGTGTCAGCCTCAGGACCTGCATATACTCCCTGCCTTGGCTTTTCCACCTCCAGTGTGTTCATGTAGAACTTTTCTCCTGGCAGAAAAGTGGCTATTACACATTTATAGACACTGCTGATGTAGACAAAGTTGACTCCCAATAAATCATTCAGTGCCACAAGCTTGGGAAATTCTCTTCCCATTAATTAGCCCAGTGTTGCATGTCCCTCGGAGAAGGAAATGGCAACCCACTCCAGTATTCTTGCCTGGAGAATCCCATAGACAGAGGAGCCTGATGGGCTACAGTCCATGGGGTCACAAAGAGTCGGACACGACTGAGTGACTGTCACTTCGCTACATGTCCCTCAAGCCCATAGGACACGGCACCCCAGTTTCTCCTCTGAAACATGGGATAATAGCATTTACCTAATAGATTTATCATGAGGATTAAATGAAATGATGCTTAACCTGATGCCTGGCATACAGAAAGCATTCAATAAATATCAGTCACTACTTTTCTTGTTGCTGCTATTACTAATGGTACCATTTTTGCCAAGATAAACACTAATCTCAGGAAGGTAATGCCTAACTTGAGAACTGGATACAAATACTCCTGCAGGCTGTGTCTTTTTGCCAAATTTAAAGGGAAGGGGGATGGAATTTTAATATCCTTAGCTCTCGCTCTTGGAAAAAAAAAAAGAAAAACATCAGAAGAACATACGTTTCACCACAAATGTTGGTGATATTTAAATAAGATTTAAATTTGTACAGCATTTAAACAGAAAAGAAGCAAATGGCATTAAATTCACGAAAGTGCCAGATTGTACACACCCAGAGTTAGCAATATTAACCATTTTCCTGTCACAGAACAGTGCAGCTGGCTGGAAATGTATTATGAGAGGGACTGAAGAGCTTTAACAGATCCTTCTTCAAGCCTTCAGCATTGTGGAGTGGCAGTTAATGAATTATCGGCCACGTACAGTCAGTTGTATTTAAACAAGAGGGAATGAATAGGTCTCATCAGCTCATCTAGACTGTCCTGTTCCTCTGGTTCAGCTCCTCCGGGAGGAGGAATTGATGCTAGAATCCAGTGGCTAAGGAGATCGAGGGAAAGATGGATGTCGAGCTAGAAGGACCAGTTCTGCCCCATCGGCTCCTGTGAGAGCACAGTTCAGCCCGTCTGTCCTGACAGATGCCAAGGAAATGGTCAGGGGCCAGGTCTGCCCTTGGGAAGCCAGACTGGTGTCTTCCCAACTGAAAGTCACCAAGGCTTAGATCAGATTCCCTGTAGCTGAGGCACTGTGTATGAGACCCATTGATGAAGCACCCCCCTCAGAGAAATATGCGAGTGTGGGGTGAGGCGGCAGAACAGGGCAGGGGAGAGATGGGCCAGGGTGGTGTATTAGATTCCTGCGGCCGCTGTCACCAGTGACCACAGACCTAAAGTCTTAACACCACACCTTGGGACTTGCCTGGTGGTCCGGTGGTTAAGGCTCTGCCTTCCAGTGCAGGGGGCATGGGTTTGATCATTGGAAAGACTGATGCTGAAGCTGAAACTCCAGTACTTTGGCCACCTGATGCGAAGAACTGACTCACTGGAAAAGACCCCGATGCTGGGAAAGATTGAGGGCAGGAGGAGAAGGGGACGACAGAGGATGAGATGGTTGAATGGCATCACTGACTCGATGGACATGAGTTTGAGCAAGCTCCGGGAGTTGGTGATGGACAGGAAAGCCTGGCGTGCTGCAGTCCATGGGATCGCAAAGAATCAGACACGACTGAGCAACTGAACTGAACTGAACGGAAGGGAACTAAGATCTCAGATGCCTCATGGTGCAGCCAATAAATAAGTAAACAAATAAATAAATAAATAAAACTCTTTGGGGAAAAGAAGGACTCTAAAAAAACACAGCCTTCTCTCACAGTCTTGGAAGCCAGAAGACTGAAGTCATGCTCCCTCTGGAGCCCCAGGGGGGAAATTTCTCCAACTGCTTGTGGCAACACAGCTGGCTTTCATTGGCTTGTGGCCACATCACTGCTCCTCTCCATGTGGGCTGTTATTCTGTCCATGTCCAGCCTCCTCTGCCGCTCCCAGATAAGAACTCAGGAGTACATTCAGGGCCCATAATCCAGGATGCTCTCATCCCCAAATCCTGGACTTAATTACATCCTTTTTTCCATAGAAGTTGACATTTACAGTTTCTAAGGAGCAGGATCTGACATCTTTGGGAACCATTGTTCAGCCTTCCACGGATAGGGTTCGGGAGACCCTGCTCCCCCATGCCAGCTCTGGAGTTTGAAATACACTAGAGACGCTGTCCTGAGGTGTGCTTGTACAGCCAGTGTTGGCCTCAGGCTGCCCAGGGGATAAGCAGGGGTGGGAAGACCCCACCACCGCCAGGCGTTCCCCACCAGCCAGAGGAATTCTCCAAAGTTCTCTCTCCCCCGCTTCCTTCCTCCCCACTCCTTTCCCCCTCCGTCCCCTACTGTGTCACCAAAGAAGAACCAGGTGTGGTTGGCAAACACTTTAGTGATGCCTCCAAGCCCAGGGCAAGGATGGGGGCCGGGTATGGAAAACCAGAAGGGCCGTTTGCTTTTTAACTGATTCTTTAGTCATAAACTTGACACAAGGTTACAAAATTTACTGTACATTACCACATAAACCTGCAATGAAAAATAAAGTCCAAAAAGAACCGAACACCCAAGCATGCCAAATGTGCACCTGTCAATGCTAGCCATCGGAACATTAAAGAATTCAATACTGTGTTCAGGATTTAGCCTCAGGTTTAAGGAACTTGAATGCTTTAAAGAATTCTGCCTTGTCACTTGCTATCTGAGCAACTGGCAATCGTAAGTTTAGACAAATGCAACCAACGGAACAAGAAAGCCAGATTTTTTTTTTACTGTCTTCAACCAAAATAGGAAAAAAAAAAAAGAAATTAACATGATAATGCAGAAGCACCAAGTCTCTCAGATGTGGTTTACAAAGTTAAAAACTAAGTTTTTTTTCCTAGTCACTATTTTTTTTTGTTTTTTAATTGGAGGGAAATTGCTCTACAATGTTGTGTTGGTTTCTGCTGTACAACGATGCAAATCAGCCGTAAGTATACATAAATCACCTCCCTCTTGAGCCTCCCTCCCCTCTCTCCCTACCCCTCTAGGTCATCACAGAGCACCTGGCTGGGCTCCCTGTGTTATACAGCAACTTCTCACCAGCTTTCTGCTTTACACATGATAGTATATATATGTTGATGCTGCTTTCTCTGTTCATCCCTCTCTTTCCTTCCTGTCCTGTGTCCACAAGTCCATTCTCTATATCTCTGTCTCCATTCCTTCCCTGCACAGGTTCATCAATATCATTTTTCTAAATTCCATATAAATGTATTAATACACTATATCTGTTTTTCTCTCTCTGACTTGCTTCACTCTGTATAACAGGCTCTAGGCTCATCCACCTCACTATAACTGACTCAAATTCATTCTTTTTTATGGCTGAGTGATATACCATTTTATATATGCACCGTGTCTTCTTTATCCATTCATCTGTTGATGGACATCTAGGTTGCTTCCATGTCCCGGCTGTTGTAAACAGTGCTGCAATGCACATCCAGGTGTGTGTTAATTGCTCAGTCATGTCCAACTCTTTGTGACCCCATAGACCCCATAGCCTGCCAGGCTCCTCTGTCCATGGAATTTCCCAGGCAAGAATACTGGAGTGGGTTGCCATTCCCTTCTCAAGGGGATCTTCCCAACCTAGGGATCGAACCTGGGTCTCCTGCACTGCAGGAAGATTTTTTACTGTCTGAGCCACCAGCGAAGCTTGCACATTGGGGTCCGTGTCATCTAAACACTGAGTGGTACAGCATAAGAAACTTTGGAACTTTGGAACTTGGTTGTGCAGGGGGGGGGAAAAAGGTGCTTCTGGATTTCTTTTTAAAGTACTGAATAACTAGAGTTTCCTCTTAAATCAAACTTACAAACCTCTTACATATGCGGATGCTATCCTTATTAGTTGATGTAAACACACACACACACACCCCATCTCTATCTCAGTGCTCAGCCCGGCTTACCTAGCACTCCTGTTCCAAGTCTCGAGCATCAGTTGCCCCCACTCATCTCTGCTAAGAGTGACTTTCTAGGTGTCAAACCCTGCTCTCCCTCTGCTCACCTTCCTTGTCCTTTGTATCAAAGTCTAACTCCCACTTTTCCCCATTGCTTCAGGGGAGAAACACTGATTTTAAAAAAAGAACAAAACAAATAGACTTCATTTTTTGCACTCATAGCTTTGCTAACACACCAAGCGTCTCTCATCCACAGGAGGATATAGAGCTTTTTGCCCACAATGAGCTTCACACAACTTTTCTTAGAACCCTTGATTTGACAAAAGGGCCCATAAAATTATAGTCATGAAACAGCTTCTTTTTCTTTGTTTTTTTTTTAATGCCTGTTTAAATTTTTATTTATTTATTAATTTTTGCTGTGCTAGTTCTTTGTTGCTGCACAGGCTTTTCTCCAGTTGTGGCTCAGTCCAGTTGCGGTGCCTGGACTCTAGAGCACAGGCTCAATAGTTGTGGCATACAGGCTTAGTTGCTCCAGTGCATATGGCATCTTCCTGGATCAGGGATTGAACCTGTGTCTTCTACATTGGCAGGCAGATCCTTAACCACTGGACCACCTGGGAAATCCCAGCCTCTTTTTCTGAAAGCAAGTCTTCTCTGCATTTTTTTGCTCCCTCTGTCTCTTAGTCTCTCTCTCTGTTTCTCTGCTTACCTCTGGCAATTAATTCAGCCTCATTCAGAATTGAAAGGCTTAAAAACAAAAAGCTAGGGCTTTCCTGATGGTTCATAGTTAAGAATCACCTTCCATTGCAAGGCACACAGGTTTGATCCCTGATCTGTGAAGATTCCACCTGCCTCAGGGCAGCTAAGCCCGAGCACCTTGACAAAGATCCAGTACAGCCAAAATAAAATTTAAAAAGAAAATATTTCCACTTACAAAAGCATCAAAAAGAATAAAATATTTAAAGAAAGAAAATGCCTAAGATTCAAGACTCTGCATTCCTGAAGATGAAATGTCATTGATCAAGACAAATTACAATAAAACTACCTGGGCTGGTTCCTTTCCACTTTCCAATCAGATTTCAGTACTCCCACCATTGGCAGACATTTAGGAGGACAACCAGCTCCACTCAGAAATGGACCCGGGCCCACATTTCCCTCCAAGTCACTGACCATCCCCTGGATGCCGAGCCTCCCTGGCGCCCTTGTTGCCTCACTGGGAAGATCAAGGAGCCATCATCAGTTCTAAGATGTTTCTAAGATGTTTGAACAACCTAGTCATTTCTGCATTGCTTTCTTCATGCCCCTCTAAGTCCTGGAGGGAGGTTTGCATCCTTTAAAAAAAAAAAATAGACCGCAGCAGAGCATCCAGGCAAGAGCGATGCCCGTACCAAAGCAGGAGGCAGGCGGGAGGTGACTTGGTTGCATCTGGTCTTTTCCACTTTCCTGCTGTGCATTCTTTGTGTGTGTATACGTGAGTGTGTGTGCTCAGTTGTGTCTGACTCTTTGTGACCCCATGGACCGTGGCCCACCAGGCTCCTCTGTCCCTGGGATTTCCCAGGCAAGAATACTGGAGTGGATTGACATTTCCTACATTTCCTTCCAGGGGATCTTCTCAATCCAGGGATCGAAACTGCATCTCTTGCATCTCCTGCATTAGCAGACGAATTCTGTACAACTAGCGCCACCTGGGAAGTGTCCTTAGGAAATGGTACTTAAGTCTTGGACCTGTGAAAGGACAGGAGTGGCCCGCCCCCTGGGTTCTTGTGACTGACTAGTAACTGGGACCACACATGGGAAGTGGCCACCTGCTGGGCCAGGCATGTATTAGGTGCTCAGTAAACCGGGGCTTCACTCCTGTCCATGTCCCACTCCAAGCTCAACCAGCCAAGCCCCGAGCGAGGAAGGCACCCTTGTGGCCTCTGGTCCTGTCCTCTTCCCCCTCTCAGTGTCCATCTCTTGTGGCTTCTAGGACAAATGACCACAAATCTGGTGACTTAAAACCATACCTGTGAGACTTCCCTGGTGGTCCAGGGGTTAAGACTTCACGTTTCAATGTAGGATATGAAGGTTCAATCCCTGGTCAGGGAGCTGGAATGCCACATGCCTGGTGGCCAGAGGGGTAAAAACGGAAGCAATATTGCAACAAATTCAGTAAAGATTTTTAAAACGGTCCACATCAAAAAATCTTGGGGGAAAAAAGCCATGTATAGGAACTTCCCTGGTGGTTTGGTGGTTAAGATTCCACACTTCCACTGCAGGCAGCATGGGTTCAATCCCTGGTTGGGGGACTACGATCCCACAAGTCAAAAAAAAAAAAAAAATTCTTGGAAACCACACATGTGTATTCTCTCACACGTTCTGAGAGAAGAAACCCTTCATCAGCTTCACAAGGTGTCAGCAGGGTTGCACTTCGCCCTCAACCCTGAGACTCTAGAGGAGAGAACACTTCCCTGACTCCCCAAGTTCCTAGAGATGCTTTCTTTGGGCTCCTTGGCTATTTCCTCCATCAACAAAGCTGGCCACGTAGGATCTTGCTTTGGCAATACACAGCCTTCCTCCGCCCGAGGTTCTCAAATCTCCCTCTGCTTCTTTCCTGTAAGGACACTCGGATTACATTTAGGGACCACCTGGATAATTTCAGACTACCTGCGCATCTCAAGACCCTTAACTTCATCACACCCGTGAAGTCATTATTGCCAAATAAACTAATGTACCAGTTCCGGAAGTTAGGATTTGGTATCTTTGAAGGCAATCATTCATCCTACTGCACAACTCCAAAGCTTTGCCCCAGGTCTTGTTTAGGATGAGCATGGGCTCCCTTGCAGAGCTGGGACACAAAGGTGAGGGGACAAGGTCTTTGAACATGGCTCTTGTCTCAAATATTGGCAGAGAGAAGCCATCCCATACACGAGCACGAGGTGAGAATGTGGATTCCAAAACCAGACCCCACGGCTGATTCATGGCTGCTCCTGCTCAGCAGGGGACTGTAGTCAACTCCTCTACTCTCAGTTTCCTCATCTGGAACATGGGACTAAAACTCGTCTCAGGGTTGTTCTGAGAATGAGATGAGCTAACATGTGCCTGGATGTGTTAACATGGAGTTTGTCCCTCCTTCAGTCATCACTGGGCAAAGAGATGGGATGGGATGGGATGGGGCGGGTGGTATGTAACACACAAGTAACTGCAGGTATGGCTCCGTCACCTAAGGGCAGTCTCCCAGAGGAGGTGCAGCATAAATTATCAGCAGGACACCTGCAGCTGGTGGGGCTGAGTGACCTCAACCAGTCAACGAGCTCGAAGGAGAGGTGGGTGGGGCCCATGGTATCTGTCATTGTAGCCTCTGCTGTATCAGAAAGCAAAAACCAGTATCCAGGGAATTCCATGGCAGCCCAGTGGTTGGGACTCCGCACTTTTCACTGCCAAGGGCATGGGTTTGATGCCTGGTCTGGAACTAAGATCCCACAAACCATGTGGTTGTCCAAAAAACAAACAAAAGCAGTGTCCATTTACTTCTCATGACGGTGACACCAAAAGAGCCACAACATTTCAGTTTTCCCCTCTGCTTTCTCTTGCTCTTCCTATATTGTTGTTGTTCAGTCACTAAATCACGTCTGACTCTTTGTGACTCCATTGACTGCAGCAAGCCAGGCTTCCTTGTCCTTCGCTATCTCTCTGAGTTTGCTCAAACTCATGTCCATTAAGTCAGTGATACCATCCAACCATCTCTTCCTCTGTTGCCCACTTCTCTTGCCCTCAATCTTTCCCAGCATCAGAGTCTTTTCCAAGCAGTCAAGTTCTTCGCATCAGGTGGCCAAAGTATTGGAGCTTCAGCTTCAGCATCAGTCCTTCCAATGACTGTTCAGGGTTGATTTCCCTGAGGACTGACTGGTTTGATCTCCTTGCTGTCCAAAGGACTCTCAAGAGTCTTCTCCAGCACCACTTTGGGGTGTGATAAAAACTCACTCATGTGTCCCCCACCACTCTCTCTCTTCTTCCAGGTTTCTGACAGATGTGACTACGTCTTTGTCAATGGGAAGGAAATGAAGGGCAAGGTGGGCGTGGTGGTGAACTTCACCTTCCAGCACCTGAACACTCCTCTGGAGATGACGGTATGGGTGCCCCGGTTGCCCCTGCAGATCGAGATCTCAGACACTGAGCTCAACCAGATCAAGGGCTGGAGAGTCCCCATCGTCTCCAACAAGAGGTGGGTGTGCTGATCAGGCTCCACAGCAGAAACCCAGATCAAGTACGCGTAGGCTAAAGGTGGAAATTTATAGGATAGCTAACGTCAGGCATGTCTCATTCCAGGGGTTCAGGGGTAGCCTAAGGATGTATGTCTCTATCCCCGTCTCAGCTCCAGTTTGCTTTATATCAATCAACTTCATTCCCTATCAAATTTTTTTCCTGAGGTTCCAGACTTCTAGTCTACCTTCTTTGTGACTCTGCAAAAAGTACATCTTCTCTTCCCCAATAATTCCTACTAGAGACTTGGAGTGAAGTGTTTTTCTTACTTGGGTTGTGTGTCCATGCCTGATTTAATCACTGTAGACGAGGAGGAGGAGAAGGGGGGGAGATGGAATACACTGATTGGCCAGCTAGGCTGCAGCCACGTTCCTCTGGCTGGAACCAGAGGAGCTAAAGAAAGGTCAACCCTGCCTAAACCAAGGGATCAATATCAAGAGAAGGGAGAATTGATCTGGGAGGACCCAAGCCATAGAGGTTCACTAGAGACCTGTCTGAACAGATGCTGCCAGACCTGGGCAGTCTCTTTGTGCCCCCAGACCAGAAACTCTGAGATTGCTTTCCCTTGAGGAGATGAAGTCCAAAGCTTGTCACCTGTGTGCCTGGTGCCTCACTCTGATGGTGTTTGATGGAATGACAAGTCTGCACTATCCACATGAGGCAAATAAGTGGGCATCAGATAAAAAGAGAATTTTGTTCAGAGAACTTTGTCATCTCAGAGAGACCCATGCTTAAAGAATCATATACAAATGACTTGTAGAAAGGCAAAAGTGAGCATGTGCAGAGTTAGACAAGGAAATATGCCTTGAGTTTGGGTACTCAACAGAGAGGAGAGAATTAGTACTTATGTGAGGGATAGCTTGTACATTCTTGCCCTTGGAAGATCACCCCTTTGAGTTCTTGTGGCCCCTGGGAGAAGACGTGACTTCAGGAATGGAGGTTTGGGTTCCATGTGCAACTGGAAGATGGTTTCAGCCATGATCTTTTTCTTAACCACAGAGGTTTCTAATGTTGAGTTAGGAGAATGGAATTCAGCATGGTTCCTGATGCTCCTGAGGGCAGGCAGTTGCAGGGAGAGACTCACCAAGGAATTGGGGACTTCCCTAGTGATCTAGTGATTAAGGTGCCATGTTTCCAATGCAGGGGGAACTAAGATCCCACATGCCGTTTGGCTGAAATAAAAGAAAAAGAAAGAACTGGCCGAGTCTCATTATGGACAGTCCAGATGCTGTCACAACTTTTCAGCTCAGATATAGCTACAGAACTATTTCAAGGAATCAACAGCTGACCTGGTGGAGATTGTGATGGTGCTGGGAAGGGGTGAGAGTGCATAGGGCATCAGATGTTGAGGGAACAGCCAACATCTGCTTCCTGGCCACCATCCTTGTGTTTTCAACATTTATCGTCACCAAATACCTTGAGTGAAACACTCACTTTCCTTGTATACTGGTTTATAGGGCTACACTGGTCATCCAGAGCCTTATTGTGTTGACTATCATGACATGATATAATGGCTTATCCCAAAACCAAGTGGCTTAAAGGAAAAACCTGTCATCTCACAGTTCTTCTGCATCAGGAGTGGAGGCAAGGCTTGGGTCTCTCTCAGGCTGCCATCCAGCTGTCAGCCAGAGCTGTGGTGTCATCATGAGACTCGGTGGGGATGGACCTGCAACTAAGCTCACATGGTTGCTGGCTGATCTTAGCTCCTCACAGGACCACAGTTCCTCAGTGGCTGTTGGCCAGAGGCTGCCCAGTTTCTAGCTGTGGGATGTCCTCATAGAGCTGCCCACAGCATGGCAGCTGGCTTCATCAGGGCAAACAAGAGAGAAGAACCAAGGAAAGAGAGCCAAACAAGAAAGTATCTTAAAATCGGATCTTGAAAGTGACATCCTGTAACTTTTGCTGTTATCTTACTTCGGGATAAATGTATCAGGTCCATCCCACACTCAAAGAGAAGAGGATTTCACAGAATGAATACTAGGAGGTGAGGAGAGGTTTTAGGGACACTTTAGACCTCTGCTGGCCACACCAGTCCATTCTGACTGGTCAGTACTTGGACCATGTTGTTGTTTAATTGCTAAGTCGCATCCAACTCTTAGTGACCCATGGACTGTAGCCATGTGAGGCTCCTCTGTCCATGGGATTTCCTAGGCAAGAATATTGGAATGTGTTGCCATTTCCTTCTCCAGGGGATCTCTCCCACCCAGGGGTCTAATCTGTGTCTCCTGCATCGGCAGGAGGGTTCTTTGCAGCTGAGCCACTAGGGAGGCCTGTACTCAGGCCATAAGTGTGTGGGTGGGTGCTCAGTCACATCTCTTTGTGACCCCATGGACCGTAGCCCATGAGCCTCCTCTGGGGAATCGTACCGACCCAGAGATCAAGCCTGAGTATGCTTCATCTCCTGCGTTGCAGGTGAATTCTTTACCACTGAGCCACTGGGGAAGTCCGTCCTCAGGCCACAACAGTGGTCAAATATTCTGAGTATACCCCTGCACGTCTGTCAAAGCCCACCACAGGCTATGAACTCCATGATGGCAGGACTTATGCCCACTCACCACTGCAGCCCCTACCGTATTTCACACCCAGCCCCCTAACCATTGACCCAACAAATCAGCATCTGTTAAACCCAACCACCCCTTTGACAGGCCAGCTCAGGACAGCGAGGAGGAGGATGAAGATGAGAAGAGGAACAGGGGCTGCACACTCCAATACCAGCACGCCATGGTGCGGGTCCTAACTCAGTTTGTGGCAGAAGCGGCTGAGCCCGGGGGGCAGCTGGCCCACCTGCTGGGCTCCGATTGGCAGGTGGACATCACGGAGCTGGTAAATGGCTTCATGCAGGTGGAGGAGCCCCGGATCGCCAAGCTGCAAGGGGGACAAGTCCTGATTGGCCAGGAACTGGGGATGACCACCATTCAGGTAAGACACCGCCCATGAGAACTCTGTTATTTGCCTCTTAGAATAATATCCAGTCTTTAAATTCAAGTGCAGTTGATTTACAATATTGTGTTAGTTTCAGGTGTGTAACAAAGTGATTCAGTTATGCATACATATGTATCTATTCTTTTTCAGATTCTTACCCCTTATAGATTACTATAAGATATTGAATACAGTTCCCTGTGCTGCACAATAGGTCCTTGTGGTTTATCAATTTTATATACAGTAGTGTGTATTAGTATGTATATATGTATGGGTCATATTTTAGATTCCACATATGAATATCATGTTATTTCTCTTTCTCTATCTGGCTTCCTTCACTTACTTTGATAATGTCTAGATTGTCCGTGTTGCTGCAAATGGTGTTATTTCATCCTTTTTCATGACTAAGTAGTATTCCACTGCATATATGTACCACATCTCCTTTATGCACTCATTTGTCAGTTGACAGGTTGTTTCCATGCCCTGGCTACTGCAAATAGTGCAGCAATGAACATAGCAGTATATTTATTTTTTCAAATTAGAGTTTTCTCTAGATGTTTGCCCAGGAATGCTATCCCTGCATCATGTGGTAACTCTATTTGACAGTGCCCATTTTCAGAATGAGGAGGTTGAAAGGAACTGTCAAGTAAATAAAATAAATGGTATAATAATGTGACAAGCGTCTTTAAATTCCTCACATATTCCTTTCATTTGAGCAACACTGGCCTGATTTCTTGGGTTGAATCATGTTTGAAACTTCAAGACATTACTTGTCTCTTAAGACACAGTGGATGTTACCATCTTGGGACAGATGCTCTAGAAATAAAGCCACTATATATATGATCCAGCAATTGTACTTCTGGACATATATGTGGAAAAGATAAAAACTCTAATTTGAAAAGATGCATGTACCCCAGTGTTCATAGCAGCACCTATTTACAGTAACTAAGATATGGAAGCAGCCCAAGTGTCCATCAACAGGTGAATTAATAAAGAAGATGTGGTACATATATATATATATACACACACACACACATATATATAGGAATATTACTCAGACATTAAAAAGAATAAAATCATGCCAGTTGCAACAACATAGATGGACCTAGAGATTAGCCTACTAAATGCAGTAAGCCAGTCAGAGAAAGACAAATATCATATGATATCAAGTTCATTTGTACCATGTAAAAAAAATGATACAAATGAACGTATTTACAAAAC
Organism: Antilocapra americana; assembly: GCA_007570785.1. Lineage (NCBI taxonomy): Eukaryota > Metazoa > Chordata > Mammalia > Artiodactyla > Antilocapridae > Antilocapra > Antilocapra americana. Next base: position 12,895,189 of record ML663006.1, on the reverse strand, counting down.
AGAAACAGCCTCACAGACATAGAAAACAAACTTATGGTTATTAAAAGGGAAAGGTAGATGGAGGAATAAATTAGGAATCTGAGATTAAATATGCACACTACATATATAAAACAGACAATCAACAGGGACCTACTGTAGAGCACAGGGACCTCTACTCAGTACTCTGTAAGAACCTATGTGGGGAAAGAACCCGAAAAAGATTAGACATATGTGTATGTATAACTGAATCACTTTGTTGTACACCTGAAACTAACACAGCATTGTAAATCAACTCTACCCCAGTATAAAATTTCCTCCTGTCTAAGAGCAAATATTATTCCTAAGTCACTGCCCCATTTGTAGGAGAGGTGATCGCCCTCTTAACCAACAAGTGAGGTTTCTAAAATATCTGTGCATAGCAAAGACTTATAAGTGAAACTATATTGAATTGTGAAAAATTTAAATCACTCTGGGAAATGGGCTTGAATTAAGATCATTTTTGAACCCGTTATTAACAAATGACTTAATTAACCATGGGACTTCTCATTAAAATAGATTTATTGCAGCTGTCAGTTGGGGCAGATACTAAAATATTCAGACAGCCTATTGAAACAAAATATTTATATGATCAAGAAAATGTAATTTTACTGTTACCCTTATACTTTTTTTGAGAATGTTTTATAACTTTCCTTTAAGATATTCTTATGAAACCAATTGCAAATGACATAATTTAATAAAATAGTTTTGCCACTGGAAAAAAAGTAAAAATAAGAGAGATCATTTTATCAAGGAGGAAAACAGATTTCTTTGAACTGGGACCCAGGAGTCACATGTTCCAATGGTCTCTAAAAGCCGAGAAGGAGCCGTCAGTGAGAAAAGCAGTATGGGTGTCAGATGAAAGACGATGCCTGATTTGGAACCTAAGTGTGAGGCGCACAATAGGGAGTGGTGAGGATTGTGATGAAGAAGAGGCTGCTGTTCCCCTCCAAAAGCTGCCAAAGAGGAAATGGGAGCCCAGCATGGAGAAACACTGACAACTTTCCAGAAAAGCTAGAAAGCTATCATTGATATGAAATCCTCTATTTTTTAAGGATGGCCACTCATCCCATTTTAAAGTACTACATCAAACAAAACATACCTGCCCCATAGACAAGCACTTGGAATCTTCACAGCCGACTTTTGCTCGAAAGATCTAAATTCCTGCAGGAGACCCGCTTCTGTCTGCCTCTGTCCCTCCCCATCGTGCAGCATCCTTTACACCAAAGGGGGACTTTCTGAAATCACAGAGAGCTGTGTCATTTCTGCCTTTCAGATCCTGTCGCCTCTGTCAGACGCTATCTTGGCCGAGAAGACGGTCACCGTGCTGGACGAGAAGGTGACGATCACGGACCTTGGGGTCCAGCTGGTGACGGGACTATCCCTCTCCCTGCAGCTCAGCCCAGGGAGCAACAGAGCCATCTTTGCCACCGCAGTGGCTCAGGAACTCCTGCAAAGGCCCAAACAGGTGTGGGGGTGGGAATGGCACACTGTGGGGAGGGGCCTCCTAACGGGGAGGTCACATGGCTGGGGGGGTCACTCACCAGGGGGGAATCCTACATGTCTTGGAGCCACTTGGTGGGGTCAGGTCACACACCGGTGGGTTTATTCACTGAGTGGGGTCCTGCCCTGAGCAGGTCTCACACACACGTCAAGTGAGGTCGCACGCCGGCTGAGGTCACCTAGCAGGTGAGGTTGCCTGTCTGGTGGAGTCACCAGTTTTGGGGGGTAGGTCCCACAAAAGAATGGGCTTGCACATTGACTGTTCCTGAGTCTGTTTTTATTTTATTTTATTGGACTATAGTTGATTCGCAATGTTGTGTTAGTTTCAGGTGTACAAAAGAGTCAATCAGCTATGCATATATACATATATCTACTCTTTTCTGTAGTTTAGATTCTTTCCCCATAGAGGTCACTACACAGTGTGGAGTAGAGTTCCTTGTGCTATACAGCAGGTTCTTGTTAGTCTTGAAAAGAGTTTGTGAAGGAGTGACTGCTCAGCCTCAGGCTTCCTACCCCTAAATGGAGATGCTGAACAACAAGGTTGCCATGAGTGATGGATTCTAGGCACCAGGAGCCAGGGGGGCTCAGTGCAGGCTCCACATCCCATTGGACATCGTGGGTGCTGTTTCTCCACCATCAAAATGGTCCTGGCTCTTCACCCCGCTGACCTCCCCGAGCAGTGGGGTGAAAGTGAGGGCACAAACAGACCCTAAGGAGGTGCCCAGACTTCGGTGAAGCCCCTGCCCCTCTATAATGGGGTCACAGGTCTGGGGAGTCAGAAGGAGATTGGAGGAGTTGCTTCCACGTTTACTGTTCAGCTCTGAGCAGAAGTAGCAAACTGTGGTTGTGTTGTACATGGAGTTCTTTCTCTTGATTGGCAAACAGCCTGTGCTGATGGAATGTGTGTGTGTGCTGTGTGTGTATGTGTTTTGTGTGTGTGTGTCCTGTGTGTTGTGCACATGTTACGTGTATCGTGCGGTGCATGGTTGTGTGTTGATACCACGGTTTCCAAACAAACAGGGCACTTGGAAATGTCATCTGATCTCCTCCCTCATCAGAGGTGGAGAAACATTATTTCTTAGAGAGAACCTGGATTGTGACTCTGGGGAGCCTTGTTTATCAAACACCCAAGGACCGTGGTCCCAGGCTGCTGATTCTTTGCGCCCCATGAAACAGACCATCCTCCCGAGGGGATGCTGGAAGCCCTCCCATCTTTGTAGGGGGTTTTCAGGCAATCTCCCTTATGATCAAGAGCCCTTTCCCCCTCAGCTCTATGCTCAGCAGGGGCGTTATGACCTGGGCCCCCTTGTGCCCTCGCTGAGGCTGTGACTAAGCCAGACCTTCCCCGGGACGCACCGAGTCTTGCAGTTTCCCCAGCCTGCATCCATCACTGAATGCTCCTCCATCAGATGTTAGCTAATCCCTTGCCTTTTCACGGTGGTCTCTGTGTGCAAGGCTTTGGACCACAAAGCACTTGAAAGTGGGTGATCTCAGTAACGGATACGAATTCTTGCCAAAGGCAAACCTCCCTCTTCTCAGGGCATGATGCCAGCCAGGATGCAAGTTCCAGGTAGCAAAGGAGAAATAACCTGAGGCTTCTTCCTGTCTTCCTGGGGTGATCCAATCAGATGATGGCCAGTGAGGAGTTAAGAAAGCGATAAGACGTGGTTAGAATAAGGCCACAGAGCTGATCCAGTCCCCCACATGCAGAGCAAACCATGTGACCCAGAGGTTTGCTCTGTGCTTGGTTTGGATGGAGCTTGGCCTCTGCCTGCAACTTGGCTCTGACATTTCAGTTTCAAGAAATCCAGTGTGCATTTGAATTACCTGCTGTGTTTTCATGGCCAATTGGAAGACCCTAGTAGAGGACTTCCCTAGTGATCCAGTGGCTAAGATTTTGTGCTCCCAATGTAGGGGCCAGGGTTTGACCTCTGGTCAGGGAACTAGATCCCACATGTTGCAGCTAAGAAGTTCACATGCCCCAACTAAGACCCGGCACAGCTTAAAAAAAAAACAAATGACCCTGTAAACCAGGGTCATGCCCAGTGGCTTTTGCCACTGGCTCTTGGTGTTTTCCACCTCGCAGCCAGTCCAAGCCAATGTCTAACAAGGTCGGGATATACCGATTGAGCCGAAGAAGGAGCAGAAGCCTCCAGTCTCATGTGAGAAGCTTCCTTCTCACTTCCAAAGACCAGATACCACCAGGAAAACTTACTCTGTTGTGGTTGGGGGTGCCTTGGTTTCAAGAAAGTGAAATCCACTCAAGCAAATTTAAATAACACTGGATTTATTACAAGGCTAGCAAGGCTTTTGTGAAAGTGTTAGTTGCTCAGTCGTGTCTGATTCTTTGTAACTCCATGGACTGTATAAGCTGCCAGGCTCCTCTGTCCATGGAATTCTTCAGGCAAGAACACTGGAGTGGGTAGCCATTCCCTTCTCCAGGATCTTCCCGACCCAGGGATCGAACCCAGATCTCCCTCATTGCAGACATATCCCCTATGGTCTGAGCCACCAGGGAAATCCAGCTATAAGAACTTGGCGCAAAGGGTTCGACAGTCTCTCTCACTTCCATTATCTCATTAGATAAATGCTGAGCCCAGACATTTGCTTGTACTCGATCCATTATAATTGCTCCAAAGTGAGGCTTCGTTCCCCAGTTTCATACAAGCTCCCACTCATCTGCCCACAGCTAAGTGCTTCAGTCCTGTCTTTCTTATTTCAAACTGGAGGGGGAGATGCCGGCGGGCTCAGAGCTGCTAAGATGAATGGCTCTGACCAGCCATTCTCCAGGTTAGGTCAGCTATGGCCAGGTGGGCAGGGGCATAAGCCTCTTAAGAGGGGCTGAGCACTCCTCTGGGCTTGGGATGCAGCAGCTTCTCCAGGAGACAGGAGGAAGGAGGGAGCAACGGGCCTGCCAGTTTGCTATCAAGGCCAATGACATCTTCACTGAATTGAAAGGCATGGAGATTATCTCATCTCTATAATCTCCCTGGTCAGACTAGTCCCAAGGAAATCAGATCTAAAGCAACAAAGTGAAAAGAAAAGAAATTAAGGTATACACAAACCTTGGCCTTGGCTACTCCTTGGTCTCCCAGTTTCCCCCAATGAGTGGACTGGAGGATGGATGGGGGACAAAGATTCTCCCATAGAGAGCTTCCTAACCTTAATCTTGACCCTAAGCCCTCTCTCTGCCTGGATGGCATTACCCCTTACCTCCAAGGCAGGACTGTGTCCACAAGCCAGTACAAGCCTATCCTTAGATGCTTATGTGGCAGGACCCAAAACAATGAAAGCCTAAAGCCAGCAGCACCTCTGAGGTGCCCTTGTCTAGATCAGGAGCTTTCATCTGTGTTGTGAGTAACGTTCAGAGACTGGGTATTAAAGCAACTTTAAAGTAATGTAATAAATATGTTTCATTTAAGTGTGTAACACTTGTGAATGAACCACTGGCCAGTAAATCTCCTTTGACATGTGATCTATTATTGTGCTGAAGTAGATCTTGCAGCAAAGGGGGGAAAAAAGAAAACTTTTTTTCAACACCTCAGGAAAGAAAGCAAATCTTATTAGGAGGTGTTTATTCCTGGTGGTGTTTCCTTGTGGTTCGGGGTGCCTTGGTTTCAAGAAAGCGTGTTTTGTGTTTACTGTTGTGGTTTTTCTTTAGGTTCTCTTGTCTTTACAAGAATTCATTCTATTTTATACCCTTTGTACTTCTTACGTCTATACTGTGTAACAGGTTTCCCTTTGTTCTTGTAGCATTCTCTTTGCTACAGAGTGTCTTTGTGTGCAATGAGCTTTGGGACCCAATTTTTTAAACTTATTTTTCAGTTGGAGTATAATTGCTTTATAATGTTAATTCTGTGTTCGTTTCTGCTGTTCAGCTACATGAACCAGCTATAAGTATACATATATCCCCTCCCTCTGGGACCTCCCCTGCCCCCACCCACTCCACCCCACCCCTCTAGGTCATCACAGAGCACGAGCTGAGCTCCCTGGGCTCTGTAGCAGCTTCCCACTAGCTCGCTATCTTACACGTGGGAGTGTGTAGATGTCAGCGCTGCTCTTCCAGTTTGTTCCACCCCCCCTTCCCCCTCTGTGTCCATCTTTGATGAATTTACTTACTCTTTTCAACAGGAAGCAGCCCTCAGTTGCTGGGTCCAATTCAGTGATGGCTCCGTCACCCCCTTGGATATTTATGACGCAAAAGACTTCTCCCTGATGGCCACATCCCTGGATGAGAAGGTAGTCTCCATCCACCAAGACCCCAAATTCAAGTGGCCTATAATCACCGCTGAAGCTGAAGGACAGGGAGCCCTGGTAAAGATCGAAATGGTCATTTGTGAATCGTGCCAGAAATCCAAGCGGAAGAGCGTGCTGGCAGTGGGAACAGCCAACATCAAAGTGAAGTTTGGTCAAAACGACGCCACCCCCAACAGCAGTGACAGCAGACACACGGGGGCAGGAGGTCCCCTGGATAATCGCATCGGTGACAGAAGACCCAAAAAGCCCTTGCAGGAATGGGGGAGTCAGGAGGGAGAGTACTACGGAAGTTCCTCCATGGGCCTCATGGAGGGCAGGGGTTCCACAACGGAGAGGTCCACCTTCCAGAAGAACAGGGGCCAGGAAAGCCTCCTGGATGATGGCAGCCATTTGCAGACCATCTCCATCGACCTCACCAGCTTCCCAGCCCAGGTGGACCTGCCCAGAAGCCACGGGGAAACGGAGGAGAATGACCCCCAGTCCTCCAAAGGGCTGAGCGACCTGGAGATCGGAATGTATGCCCTGCTGGGGGTCTTCTGCCTGGCCATTTTGGTCTTCCTCATCAACTGCGTGACCTTTGCATTAAAGTATAGGCACAAACAGGTCCCCTTCGAAGAACAGGAAGGTATGACTCACTCCCATGACTGGGTCGGCCTGAGCCACCGGACCGAACTGCTGGAGAGCCAGCTTCACTTTGCCTCCTCCCAAGAGGAGCAGATCACCGCCATCGACAGGGGAATGGATTTCGAAGAGAGTAAGTATCTGCTCTGCACAGACTCCCAAAAGAGCATCAACGGACAGCTGTTCAGATCTTCAGGACCCACCCTCGCGGACGGGAAAGATCAGAAAAGCGAGCCCCCAACGTCCCCTACCTCAAAAAGGAAAAGAGTCAAATTCACCACTTTCGCCACCCTCTCTCCGGAGGATGGAGGCCCCGCCGTGAACTCCCTAGCGGCCAGCAGTGAGGATACCGTAAACTGGGTCGGCCACGATCTGGACCCTGGGGGAGGCCAAGAGTCACGTGGCTACAGGGAAGGATTACGTGAAGATGTGTAAGCTGGGCATTTGCAGACATTGGTTCTCACCTTTCGGCCTTTAACTTGGGGACTTGGGGCAACGGGGACCCGCAGTGGGGGGAATGAAACGACAGGGGAGATTTCCCTGACGGTCCAGCGGTTAGGACTCAACGCTTCCACTGTAGGGGGCGTGGGTTTGATCCCTGGTCAGGGAACTAAGGTCCCGCATGCCTCCAGGCGTGGCAAAAAAAAGGACACCATCAGGCTGACACTATCCTCAGAGCCCCGGAAAACGACGCTGGCTCCCCCAGGGAGGCCCTGAGTTGGAATCGATGTCCACATTCCAGGGTCCGATGTCTCAGTCAATGAAAAGAGGTTTATCACGCATGGTGAGATTTTTTTTTCAACTTGGAAGAAAAATGAGTTCTGAGTCACTGAGCTTCCAACAGCCTCCAGGAAAGAACTGTCCCTCTCTTGCCATCTCTCTTTCTTTAATCGAAGCAATTTGGGTATTGCCAAAGCCACACGGCTGCAATATTCAATGTTGCAGACCATAGGAGAAAAAGGAGACTCAGGTTGGGCAGGATGGACGGGAGGAAGTGCGTCATGGAAACTCACCTGGCTGTGAGCCTGAGCAGAGGCGGAGTCTAGCGCCGCCTAGAGTCAGCTCTTGGGAAGCATGATTTCCAGTTATCTCCCAAAGGCTGGGTCAGGGTAAACCCCGGGTTATTGACAAACCAAGGCAATCGTTGACAAGAGGTTGAAAGGGAACAAGAGGGCAAACAGGTCACCAATACCTTTGTAACTAGATGTCAAGAACAAACACCCAGGAAACAAAACCCTCTGAGCCACTTGGAGCATCCCGTTATTGGTAAACTAGGGATCCTGGGCATAGAGTTTCAATCAGGTTCAAAGAACCAGGCTTTTTTTTTTTCTTTCATAGCAAATTTACTCTGTTCATTTGTACCCTTCCTTGCACCACCATTTTTCCAAAACTCACTGATCACTCGTGGGCAGTGGGGAGCCATATCACTGTTTGCTGAGTCTCTTCCACTGTGGCCACTGTGTCAATCACCAGGTGACAGTCTACACGGAAGCCCCATGGGGTCAACTTCACATGTGTCTTGCTTTGAAAAAGCTAGTCTTTGGGGGTCAGCAGTGCTCACAAGGAATTCGACACCCAAGGATGCTCATTCTCCTGGCTTTTCTGGAAATAAGGGAGGGATGGTCTGTGATGGGTCTTTCGACAGTCCCATCTGGTCTGCTGCCTAAGGCTGCTGAGGTAAATCTGAGCATGCCCTTAGAGGGGTACAGGGTAAGGAGAATTGAGATTCAGTGTGGGTGACTAGGAGGGTCGGGCAGGAAATCTGGCCCCACTCACATGCAGGGGGAAGATGAGGCTGCTGCTTCTTCACCTTGGAGGAACAGAGGGGCCCGTGGTACCTGCCTATGGGGCAAAGAGCTGGGTTATTCAAGCACTGGGTTCTAAGGTCAGTTTCTCTTTCTCTGTGTGTCTGTCTCTGTGTCTCTCTGCTTCCTCTTTCTCTATGTCTCTGTCTCTGTCTCTCTCTCTCTCTGTGCATATAACTGAATTCTCCTGAGATCAAGTGTGTAATTCCACCAGTTCTTCCTTCAACCTCAGCACTCTCTCTCAAACTAAGGTGCTGTCCATTTGCCCTTAAGACTGAGAGTCCAGGAGCCATCAGCCACCTGCTCCTGTCCCCAAGTTGACTTCCGTTGTCTGGCTGGGCAACTAAATGGTCACCCCTTTTCAGTGATAATCCTTTGCTTTCAGTAACCCACTCCTGTTCCTTTCAGCCTTTCCCTCATTTTCACACCACTGTCAATGCCCCCTCTCCAATCCGTCTGCGTGCAGAATGTATTGTAGATTATAAGAATGTAATATATATTTATAAACTTACTGACTGTAAATATAAAGTTTGCCTTCTGTGGCTTATGGCTGTCCTTTGTCTTTCTGCGCACTCACACCACCCCCTCCCCGCCCCAGTGGCTGGCATCCTCAGCAAATGACCCTCCAAAGCTGCAGCTTTGCGTAAATGAAAATGCAGATGGAAAGATCCCAGCAACAATCCAATTACACCCTTACATCGTGTAATGCCACTCTCCGCGTTGAGGCAATGTTGACACACGATGACAAAGTACGCTGTGTACTAAGTATCTCTCCTTCAGGACCTGAAAGGATTTGCAGATCAATCACACATGCAATTTTCTGCTAAAAGCCTGCTGACTGATGGCGGTAAGTGAGAACCACAGCAGGCAAGTGTGTATCCTAGCCTCCCTTTGGGCTGGAGTGAGGGAATGAACAGGCTCTGTCCTCTGTTTGGATCGCTCATGTATGTTCAGAGGTCAATTTCCTGAAGGATGTATGTGCCCATGGTGACTGTAGGCTGGGTTTTTTTTTTTTAAGTTGATTTTTCAGGGAATTTCCTGGTGGCCCAGTGGTTAGGAATCTGCCTTCCAGTGCAGGCGATGGGGGGTCAGTAACTGCTCTGGGAACTAAGACCCCACACGTCGCAGGGCCACTAAGCCTGCATGCCACAACTACGGAACTCTTGCACCTCAACTGGAGACAAGTGTGCCTGCCAGAGAGAAGATCCCACGTGCTGCAACTAAGACCTAATGTAACCAAAGAAATAATTTTTAAGGTTGATTTTCAGATTCCTCTGATAATCAGTTGCAGTCCCAAGATGATTCCACAGAAAAAGAAGTTGCATGAAATCTTTGTCTTCATGCAAGCAATATCAAGTGATGTATCATTCTCTTATTCAACTGGTATCTGTTGAGCACCTACAATATGCTAGTTGTTGTTGTTCAGTCACTCATTCATGTCCAGCTCTTTGCAACCCCATGAACTGCAGCACACCAGGCTTCCCTGTCCTTCACCATCTCCCAGAGCTTTTTCAAACTCATGTCCATTGAGTTGGTGACGCCATCCAACCATCTCATCCTCTGTCATCCCCTTCTTCTCCTGCCCTCAATCTTTCCCAGCATCAGGGTCTTTTCCAGTGAGTCTGCTCTTCACATTAGGTGGCCAAAGTATTGGAGCTTCAACTTCAGCATCAGTCTTTCCAATGAATAGTCAGGGTGGTTTTCCTTCAGGACTGATTGGTTTGATCTCCTTGCAGGCCAAGGATGAGTGGTAAATAGACCCATGCCTACTCTCAAAGACCTGTAGTGTGGGGTGGAGGAGATTAACAACAAACAATGTAATTTTCAGATCATGATACATTATAGGAAGGATGATAAAGTAGGTTATGGTATAGAAAAAGACTGGGTCAGTGCTTAAGACTTTGGCCATTGCATCTGAAAAAATCTGAATTTCTGTCTGCTCTCAAAGACTCTGGTCTTAGAATCCACCTTGGCCCTAATTGGACATCCTGAATTTACTGCTGTCGCCTCCAGGCAGGACGCCCCCACACCCCTGCAGGCCCCTCCACACCCAGATTGTCTCCCTGACCCAGAGGGCAAATTTCATTTGCCATCTATTTCACCATTTTTCTTCTAATAAGGAAATATTTCTCCCCAGCTGTGTCTCTACCCAGAAGTGCTGAAAACGAAAATAACTGGAGGGAGGTGTGTGTTCTCTAGACCAAATTAAGAGAAGTATATTGTTATATTTAGACACCCTCGGTGTCTCCTAGGAAAATAGAGATTGTTGTCTAAAGGGATCCCCAGTCTCGGAGGTCTAATGCCTGATAATCTAAAATGGAGCTGACATCATAATAATAACAGAAAACTACACAGTAAATATTAATGCGCTTGACTCATCCCCAAACCATCCCCACCCCTTCCATGGAAAAATTGTCTTCCTCGAAACCTGTCCCTAGTGCCCAAAAGGCTGGGGACCACTGGTTTAAAACACAGCTCACACAGCTCATAATGTAATCTGTGCGAGAAATACGAACATCGTAAGGAATTGACTTTTCAACAGAGTGTCTTTAGGGTGCGAATAAAATAAGGGATGCCGCGCAGTTTCTCCTGGCCTGGCTGCTTGCTCATTCCCGCCCCTCGCGGGCCCCCCAGCCCGCCAAGTGAAGAGTTCCGACCCAGCAGACTGAGACTACAAGCCCACGAAAGCCAGGACCATCAGCGCCCCCTGGTGGACGCCATGGCTTCCTGCCGCGTTCAGTGCCCCAGAGCTGAGCGATCCATTCCCTTCTCAGAGTTCCGACCCGAATAACGGAAATGTGTTCAGTCTTGAGGCCGAAGTCCGAGATCAGGTGTCCACAGGGTCGGTTCCTTCGGAGCCTCTACGGGGCTCTGATGCAGCCCCTCTCTGCCTCCTGGTGGTGGCTCTTGTCCTGCAGAGGCTTCACCCCATCTCTCCCTCCATGCGCGCATGGCGTTTTCCACAGGATGTACGTGTGTGCATGTCCACATTCCCTCATTTTATTTTTTATCTGTTTTTTTAAATTTCTCTCTTATAGGGAAGAGAACTGAAGGACTGCATTCAGAGCTGCTACGTGGGTTCTTTGGTCATCAGGTTTTTTCGTTTTGGCCACAAGGCACAGGGGATCTTAGTTCCCTGAAAGTGAAAGTGTTAGTCGCTCAGTCCTGTCCTGCTCTTTGCCATGCTGTGGGTTGTTGTCCGCCAGATTTCTCTGTCCATGGAATCCTCCAAGCAAGAATACTGGAGTGGGTTGCAGGCCCTCCTCCTGGGGATCTTCCCAACCCGGAGATCAAACCTGTGTCTTCTGCATCGCAAGCAGATTCTTTACCATCTGAGCCACCAGGGAAACCTCTTTAGTTCCCTAACCAGGAATCAAACTTGCGCCTGCCACCCTGGAAGTGCAGTAACCACTAGACTGCCAGGGAGGTCCCCAAATTTCCCCTTTATAAATGAACACCAGGCAAGTTTTTGTTGAGCCCGCCCTGCTCCAGGAAGACTCTTCCTAACTAACTACATCCACAAAGACCCTATTTCCAACCAAGGTTTCGTCTAGGTACTGGGCAGTTAGGACTTCAGTCCATTAATGTGAGGGGCACAAATAAAGTCATAACCCTGGCCTCTGGCCAGAGGTCTAAGGCAGCTAAACTCGTGAGCAGACTGAGAGCAGTTGACTGGGCCCTGGGTTTCCGGGAACTGTCTTATTTTGAAAAGCCTCACCTCATCCTCAGTTTCACACCCACCTTACAAATGAGGCTGTGCAAGGACACCCTGGGAGAGCAAGGGAACCATTTATCTGTTTCCCTCTGGGGAAGCTCAGAACTGTGAGTTAATTACCCCATGTGTCGCTTCCCCAGACACAGTAATTAGCAGTCATTAGCTCCTCGAGGGGGACCACTCCCCCTCTTTGCTGTGGCTGTAGCCGTGGAGATTCTGGCAGATGTGGGAGAAGCAAGGATGTTCTGACAGGGTGGACCAGGTCCTCAAACCCAGCCACCATTGATGACCTAAGGGCTGATGGACAGGGCATTTGGAGCAAAGAGCACACTGTGGCCAGAGGTCCAGATACAAGTTTGACCCCTGCCTGGCCCCCAAAGGCCTTCCTCCTAAATTCTCTATGGTATACCTTGCCTACATCTGACCCCAGTTGATGTGTCTATCACGAGACATGTGGGGGGAAGTGCTGAGCTGTGTATCTAGCCTCCTGTGGATAACAGAATTGAAAGGACTAAGGCTACCTGTCCTCTGGGAAGTATACATATTTTTTTCCTGGAGTGACCATCATAAAATATCACAAACTAGGGGTTTAAGACAACAGGGATGTATTTACTCCCCATTCTGGAGCCCAGAATCAAGGTGTTAATCAAATTGGTTCTTGGCTGTGAAAGAGAGAATCTGTCTCATGCTTCTTTCCTGGGTTTTGCTGGTCACTAGCAATCTTTGGAATCCTTTCCAAAGATAGTCTTTCCAGATAAGGCTGCAGTCCCAGGTTCTGAGGGTGAGGATTTCCACATACCTTTTCAGGAAGACAATTCTACCCACTCCAGGGAGGAAGTAGTCCCCTTAGGAGGGAAGAAGTCCTGTTTTGATGTTTGCTTTGGAGAAAATCTATGCAGCAAGTGATTTTAAACATTATTTTTTTAACCAAACTTCAGGAAGAATAATAGGGGCAGTGGACAGAATTTATTGCTCCCTTAGAGATGCAGGTTTGATTCTTGGGTCAGGAAGATCTAGAGAAGGAAATGTCACCTCATTCCAGTGTTCTTGCCTGGAAAGTTCCTTGGGCAGAGCAGCCTGGAAGGCTACATACAGTCCATGAGGCCTCAAAGAATTGTATGTGACTAAGCACACACCACATAGGACTGGACAAGTGGAGGTGAATCTGACTTCAGGAATGGTTGGACCCAGGCTTTTATCTCTTCCCCTCCCCTACTCTTGGCCCAGTGTTTGCTTATTTGACTTCAGGCTCAGGCAAAGCTCTTGCACACGGTGACCTCTGGACACTAGCCTTGGTAATTTCCCATGAAAGAAATTCTGAGTTAAAGACAGTAAGTGTCCTGACACTTTCAGATGAAGTCCTTCAGTTGATCCCTATTGGCCAGCTGGAGTCACAAGCTTAATAGAAGTCGAATCTGTCACCTGCAAGATGCAATGTCTAGGTCTCCATCACAGGCATCTCCCTCCAACTCTGGAGCCTGGGGCAGAGATTAGTGCCTTGCTGTCTCAGCAATCAATCAACTTGCATTTTTTTATTTCCTGTATTTTTGTTTTATTTTGTTTCTAATCGAGGTGTGAAAAAGTTCTAGGTTCAGTTGAAGTGTCTGATGAAGAAACATAAGTGAGATTTCTTTCAGTGATAAAATCTGCATATTTGTATTGCAAACAAGGTAACTAAAACTTGATAGGAATTCTTCCCTTTTTGGCTTAAAGAATATCTTTTATTCAGTATGAAATTTTTATACTGTATGTTCTGCACACTGAGAATAAATGTACAAGAGACTTCCTTAGTGGTCCAGGAGTTAAGAATCTGCCTTCCAATGCAGGGAAAGCGAGTTCCATCCTTGGTCAAGGAACTAAGATCCCACTTGTCTCGGGGCAACTAAACCCGAGTGTCCCAACTAGAGAACCTCGCATGTCACAACGAAGACCCAGCACAGCCAGGATTTAAAAATAAATAAATAAAATTCAGCTTTAAATAAAAAGAATAAATGTACATTAAATCTTGGTTAAAAAAATAAAGTGAGAAAGGACTAACTTCCAAGAGAAAAGATATTTTTGCAATAAAAATGGATGTTTGTCCTGCAAAGCAATGGATCCCCTCCCCCCTTTCACTGCCTTTTCCTGGCTTCCCCACCCTCAATTCCATTCCCATGAGCTTTGCTTTCTGGACATTGAGGAAGACTCTGGAATTGCATGTACAGGACCTCAGAAGATTGAGGTCCAAGCTGAAGAAGAGACAGGAAACACCCTTCACAAGCAAACTGTGTGGATCCACCGTGGAAACCCATGTGTCACTCTTGGCTGGGTGCCCAGTAGAGAGTCCTGGGGGCATCAGGCTCTGGGTCACATTCAGACTTTGAATGTTTCATGACCATTTTTCTCTAATATTCAATCAAGTCTACCAGTGATGCTAATGGACTCAAAGCATGATGGCCAATATTTGTTTTATAACTTTAAAAGCTTCTGTCTTCTCTCCTCTGTGTCCCCTACCTCCAGAACATTTCATGCCTCTTACATGAATCTACTAAGTAGACAGTCAATGTTTGCTAAATGAAAATTAACAGAGTGACCTTTTAAAAACATAATTCACATCATGTCACTCCCGAGCTTAAAACCCTCCAATAGATGCTCATAAATCCTAAAATGAAATCTGGACTTTGTTACCAGTGCTGCCCATCACCCTACCTTCAGTTCCCACCACAGCCACACTTGGTCACTGACTCTAGTCCCACTGGTTCCCTTTTGTCTATTTTTCTGGCAAAACAAGTCCATCCCCACCTCGGAGCTTATGCCCCTTTTCCCTCTTCTTTCCAGAACTCTATTCTCCCAGACTGTCACAGGCTGGACTCTTCATCACATTCAGGTCTCTGCTCATAGGTTGCTTCTTCAGTGAGGCTTCCTCTAGCCACCTGAGCGTAGCTTCACATCCCCTCCATTTAAGTCCCTTCCCTCCCCCCTCACTCCCAGCTATCATGCCTTCTTACAGTCTTTGTATCTCCTAGACAACTCTGGCTTTGTCCTTTCCAAGTATTTGCTTCCCTGTTTGCTATGTGTGTTTCCTCGTAGAAGATAAGTTCCGGAAGAATAAGGATCTAGTACTACCCGTCTTCTACTACATACCCCATGACTAGAACCACGCCTAGCAAGAGTCAGCAATCAGTAAACATTTGCTTGGACAGATGGGTGGATGGGTGGATGACTAGCTGCTTGAATGGACAGATGAATGTTTGGCTAGATGGATGAATACTTGGATGGATGGATGGATGTTTGGAAAAATGGATGGAGGTTTGGATGGATGGAGGTTTGGATGATGAGTGAAAGGATGAATGGATTGATGGATGGTTGAGCGAGTGGTTGTTTGAATGGATGGACAGTTGGATAGATGGATGATTATAGGTTTGAATAGATGGACAAATGTTTGGTTGGATAAATGGATCGATGGACAGATGGATGACTAGATTCTTGGATGGACTGATGAATGTTTGGGTGGATGGATGAATGCTTGGATGGATAGATGAAAAGAGATGGATGGATGTTTGGATGGATGAGTGGATATTTGGATGGGTGAGTGAGTGGATGGATGGATTGATGGTTGGTTGAGTGAGTGGATGTTTGGATGAATAAACACATGAATAGATGGATGATTAGATGCTTGAAAGGATAGACAAATGTTTGGATATATGGATGGATGTTTGGATGAATGGATGGATGGGCAAACAGGCAATGAATGGTTTGCAGAGCATGAATGACAAAAGCACAGTCTGATAAATTAAGGTAGGCACCTAGTGGGATCCAGGAACTAAACTGCTGCCAGAGACTTTTTAATACAATGTAGGTGTGCTTCCACTTGGATGTGACACCAACATCTTCCCCTGAGTCTGTAGATTCGGTCACTCTGGGGGCAACAAAAATAGTTAGATGCAACTCCTGCCCTCAAGAGGGGCTCAGAAGATGATACCCCCGTCCTCTGTCTCTATATAGACCTTACTGGCTTGCCATCAAGGCCTGGTACTCTGCAAGTGAAGCATGGTAAGAATTAAACATCCCCACCTCTTCCCAGATCAGCCTCATTGTGTGGAGGTCTCCACGTGAGTCAAAATCTTGCCAGTCATGCTCTATTCAAAAAAAGAAAAAATAAAAAGACATCTCTCTGGCTTTTTCACATCCACCAGGAAAGGAAGGGAGTTCCCTTCTTTGTCTGGAGCCCCCGCATCCTTGCAGCATGCTTGGACCCCCTGCTCAATACATTTCCCAACCAGCCTTGCAGTTCAGTTGGGTCTGCATGACTAGTAGTTCTGGTGACTGTGAACCGTGATGACAGGTTACTCTCAGCAGGGGCAGTCAGGAGCCAGGTGAGTGACCTGTGCATGCTGTCTCTTATCCTGCCTCAGTGACTGGTATTGGGACTTTTTCTTTATTAAAATATAGTTGACTGCTAATGTTAATTTCTGCTATAAGGCAAAGTGATACATACATATATATACATATATACATACACACACACACACATATATATGTATGTGTGTGTATCCTTTTTCATATTCTTTTCCATGGTGGTTTATCACAGGATATTGAATATAGTTCCCTGTGCTCTACAGTTGGACCTTATTGTTTATCCATCCTATATGGAGTCATTTGCATCTGCTAAGCCCAAACTCCCAATCCTTCCCTCTACACCCCCATCCCTTGGCAACCACCAGTCTGTTCTCTATGGCCATGATTCTGTTTGTTTCCTAGGTAGGTTCGTTTGTCATATTTTAGATGCCACACATATGGTATCCTATGGTATCTGGGGAAGACACACGCTGCTACATAGCACCACCGGTCAGAGGGAGCCCAGGTCCCCAAGGACCCGGGGACATGTGGCAGGTTCTTGGCCTTAGAGAGGATCGAACCCTCTTGGACCCTTCTTGACAAGAAACAGCCCTTCATCCTGTTTCACTGACTGCCATTCTGGTTTATTTACAGCTGTACCTACTCCTGCCTGATTAATGCACGAGCCGTTCAGTAGAAGCTTCTTGGCTTATTGAGTGGCTGGATTCCGGGGAGCTGACCTTTCTGTAAAGATGGGAGTGCAGAGGGAGGGCGACCAGATTCATGCCAAACCAGGTTCTTTTTCCCCTTTGAGGATCCACGTGACTTGGATGCTCATGCCGGCTTGGCCTGAAGGAGTGGAACAAGCATAGCATCTTGAGAAGGACGAGGCCTCTCGAGGCCTAATTGGGCTCCTTATTACCAACTTGAGGGAAACGACTGGGGACTTTCTTGCTGGTGTCTCGTGGCTGGTGTGAACTAATTAGGCAGCTGAGAAAGCAGCGTCTCTGCTTTGCTCTGTGACAACGTCACTCAGCAGCCCGACCTTCCCCAAAGGCCTCTTATCTGGTTGATTGTCCCAGCTCCACCAGCGGCCCTGCTCCCAAGCTCCTCTGAAGCACACATATCGATGAGACATGGGGATGTGGGCACTTCAGTTCTAAGGAGGCGAGTTCTGCTCAGCCGTGCCTCCCAGCTCCCGTCCCGACTTCCCAGATCCGCCAAGCAGCTTAAGGTCAGGAAACGGCAGGAGGCAGCTTGGGTCCAACTTCCACTCTTATGAGCGATGGATGTGGGCAGACGTCCAGGCTTGGACCCACGTGGCTCCAGTTGCTGGGAGGAAAGCTGAGGTTGCCTGAAATCTTCTGTGTTCGCATGCGGAGGTTTGTCTGTTTAAATGTATTTGTCTGTGCCGGGTCTTAGTTGCCACATACAGAATCTTTAGGTATGGTACATGAACTCCTATTTGCAGCATGTGGGGGATCTAGTTCCCTGATCAGGGATGGAACCCAGGCCCCCTACATTGGGAGCTGAGAGTCTTTGCTGGACCACCAGGGAAGCTCCCTCTTGCTGCTGTTTGAAGCATTCTGTGCTGCTATGATCAGATTCTGTAAGGTAGCGGGGAATAGACACAAGCCAGCCTCAAATACATTCTCACCTACAATATGGAGAGAATGTCACCTGGCTGAGTGACAAGACACTTCTTTGCCTGCACCACTGTATCTTTGACAACATAGCAGTGGTCCTGCCTGGAAGAGTCTCTGTGGACCCCCCTCCTGTGCTTTGCTTAGTGGCCACTGCTGCTCTCTGAGGGACCACCCTTTTCATAACTGAGCCACAGAAACTCACTTCCTGCCTACTGACCTCAGCTGACCCCATTTAGTTGATTGGAGTCTATGCTTTCTGCTTATTTTCAATTTTTTTTATTTTTAAAAAAATTTTATGGAAATATAGTTGATTTATAAAGTTTCAGGTGGACAGCAAAGTGATTCACTTTTTAAAAAATTTTAATCGTATTTTTTAAAATTAGGATTTGGTTTTTTACATATATGTGTATGTATATATGGGCTTCCCAGGTGGCTCAGATGGTAAAGAATCTGCCTTCCTATGCAGGAGACCTGGGTTCAATCCTGAGTTGGGAAGATCCCCTGGAGGAGGGCATGGCAACCCACTCCAGCATTCTTGCCTGGAGAATCCTCATGGACAGAGCAGCCTGGTGGGCTACAGTCTATGGGGTTACAAAGAGTCAGACATGACTGAGCAACTAAGCACAACACACAATGTGTATGTGTATATGTGAATATTACACATATATATATATATATACGTTTCTTTTTAGATTCTTTTTTTGTTATGTTATTACAAGATATTGAGTATCTTGTGCTACACAGCATGTCCTTGTTGGCTACCTAATTTATTCCATAGGGTCACAAAGAGCTGGACATGACTGAGCAGCTGAGCACACACATGCACACAGTGTGTATCCGTTAATCCCAAACTCCTTCTTTATCCCTCTCTCCCCACTTTCCCCTTGGATAACCATAAGTTTGTTTTCTATGTCTGTGAGTCTATATCCGTTTTATGGTGGTTGGTGGTTTAGTCTCTAAGTTGTGTTCAACTCTAGCGACTCCATGGACTGTAGCCTGCCAGGCTCCTCTGTCCATGGGATTTCCCAGGCAAAAATCCTGGAGTGGGTTGCCATTTCCTTCTCCAGGGGATCTTCCCAACCCAGAAACTGAGTCCCTGTCTCCCATATTGGAGGTTTCTTTACCACTGAGCCACCGGGGAAGCCATTTCTGTTTTATAAATATGTTCATTTGTAATCATTTTCTTAGATTCCACATATAAGCAATATCATATGATACTTGGCTTTCTCTGAGTTCATTTAGTATGATCATCTCTAGGTTCATCCATGTAGCTACAAATGGTGTCATTTCATTCTTTTTTTATGGCTGAGTAATATTCCTTTGTATATATATACCACATCTTCTTTATCCATTCATCTGTCAGTGGACATTTAGGTTTTTCCCATATCTTGGCTATTGTAAATAGTGCTGCTAGGAACACAGGTGGACATATCTTTTCAAATTAATATTTTCTCCAGTTTCATGCCTTGGGGTGGGAGTGCTGGATCATATGGTAACTCTATTTTTAGTTTTTTAAGGAAACGCCATCCTGTCCTCCATAGTGGCTGCACCAATTCCCACTCCCACCAACAGTGTGGGAGGCTTCCTTTTTCTCCACTCCCTCTACTGTGCTTCCTGCTCCATGACTCAAAGCTTTGCTGTAGCAGGCGAGGCTGTCATGAGAAGACCACAGCTGCCCCATTAAGATGACTGGGGTAACATTGCAAGGTTGTCCATGACATCCTTGCCAAGTAGCAAGCTCTTCTTGATGTGGATGCAGAAAGAGCTGTTAAAACAAGGACATCAATAGCCCTTGAACAGGGCACGAGTATCCCTGGGGACCCTGCAAGGTAGCGCCCTCTTTGACTGACCGTGCACTTGGTACCACTTCTTTCGTCCTTTGACCACTCTATCCCCAGACATTTCAGGAGCTGAAGTTATAGAAGGTCATGATCTCCAACCAACCACCTATTAGAATCTTGTATCCATCTACCAAAACAGATATGGGTTTCTTCAGCCTTAGCACAGTGAGAGAGTGCTGCAGCCCAGGAAACATGGACCCTGGTGGAAGGGGAGTTTTGTAACCTCCCAGTAGATTGATGGAAGTCCCAGGAGATGAGATCCTTGCTTTTCTTTTAGCTCTATCTCCCCCCGCCCCCCGCCCCGCTCTACCATCTTAGGGAAACATAGACCCAAAAGTATCTAGCAAGTTGCCAGGTTAAGCTTAATATCCCACTGATATTTCAAATTTTTCAAAATCTTCATTGCTCTGAATGGAACCATCCATTTCCACTATTTGGGATGATTCTGGGCCCCCTCTGCTCTGAAGGGGGTAACTTCCTGTTCATCCTTGGCTGGTCCCCTGCCATCTCTCGCTCTGGCACCTGTAGCTGCCTCTGACACTGTATCAGGCAGTTCTTACTGCTCTCGGTGTGAATCTCTGTGTTCCCAAGAGCTGTTCTCCCAGACATGACTGTCACCTATGATTTACCACATGGAGGAGAGCTCTACACCGAGCCTGGAGGGGCCCCTGGGGCAGAGCTCAGGCACCCGACAAATGAGAAAATTTCCCAAATTGTACTTTTCTCTGGGGATAAGTAAACAAGATCTCAATCCTCCCAGTTTAAAAGAGCCTCAAGGAATATGCAAAACTCAGTGTTCTCAAAAAAGGTGTTTGAAAACAACTGTGGTTGGGAGAGAGACAGAGAGAGAGAGAGAGAGAAAGCATGAGTTAAATAATGATCTATGGCATTACTGCCACCTCCATGGAAACAAACCAAATCACCATGCCAAGAAGAAAGGGTTTTAATGAGAACTGGATGGGCCAAGATTCATTTCAGACAATCTCGTTGGAAGAACTGTGTCATTGAGAAGCATTCGAAAGTCCACATTTCTCAGGACTGTGTGATTAGACACAGCCCAGGGTGATAATGAGCATCTGTGGTTCAAACTAAGGAGATTTAGAGTAGGATAAACATGTCCAACTCTTTGTGACCCCATGGACTGTAACCCAGTAGGCTCCTCCGTCCATGGGATTCCCCAGGCAAGACTACTGGAGTGGGTTGCCATTTCCTTCTCCGGGGGATCTTCCTGCCCCAAGGATCAAACCCCGGTCTCCTGCATTGCAGGCAGATTCTTTACCAACTGAGCTGCGAGGGAAGTCCCTAAGCTCAAGAATAGGATGATAAGACTCCGTACTGCCTCTCTATGGCTAGATGGCTTATTTACAGCACAGGAGACCTTGCTCTGCTTCTTCCCAACTTCTGAGATGCTTCCAAGTACATGAAGGCTTTGAAGAAAATTCCCAGTCCATCTCCATGCCCCTCAAATCCCTGAGACAAAATCAATACATGCAATTAAAATGTTCCTTTTTTTTTAGATGTGTAATTAGACAGACAAATAGCCTGAGCTGTGGGTGTCAATATATAGATCTTGGCAATCAGGGTAATCTATTACCAGCAGCTATTAATCATCTTTTGCATTTGCTTGAGTGGATCTGAGATACTTCAAGTTGGAGGATGTGGATCATTTGAGATTCTAGTCTTGATCATCAGGTGACCCAAAAATCAAAGGAATTTTCTCGGAGTCACATGGCTAGGAAGTGGCAAAGCCAGTGGCTGAATCGCCTCTCTTGACTTCCTGACATGAATCATTGGTTAGACCTACAATAGTATTCAACCCCATTTCTCACTGTGATTCCAAATTCCTTTGTGATTATCTTACTCCATTGTGGGCATTCTTTCTTTAATACCCTTTTAATTTTTATTTTATTATTATTATTTTTAGTTTCCTTATTTGGCTGCATCAGGTTTCAATTGTGGCAAATAGGATCTACATTGCATTGTGTAGATCTTTCATTGCAACACACCTCCACTTGTGGCGTGAGAGCTTAGCTACCAGGCAGCATGCGTGATCTTAGGTCCCTGACCAGGAATCGAACCCATGTCCCCTACATTATAAGGCAGATTCGTAACCTTTGAACCACCAGGGATGTGTCCCATTGTGTGCATTCTTGATCAGACAGTATAGGGAGATGGCAGATCTTCTGCCACAGAGGTCAGAAGTCACCTGGAGAGTTCTTGAGTGACCACCCTCCTATCTCTACTGGGCACCCAGCCAGCAGGTGGGCTCAGAGTCTAAGCCTGGTTAACCAGGTAGAAAAAGCAAAGGAACCAGAAATCAAATTGCCACCATCTGCTGGATCATTGAAAAGGCAAGAGAGTTACAGAAAAACATCTATTTCTGCTTTATTGACTATGCCAAAACCTTTGACTATGTGGGTCACAATAAACTGTGGAAAATTCTGAAAGAGATCAGAATACCGACCACCTGATCTGCCTCCTGAGAAACCTGTATGCAGGTCAGGAAGCAACAGTTAGAACTGGACATGGAACAACAGACTGGTTCCAAATAGGAAAAGGAGTATGTCAAGGCTGTATATTGTCACCTTGGTTATTTAATTTTTATGCAGAGTACATCATGAGAAATGCTGGGCTACAAGAGTTGAAGCACAAGCTGGAATCAAGATTGCTGGGAGAAATATCAATAATATTAGATATGCAGATGATACCACCCTTATGGCAGAAAATGAAGAAGAACTAAAGAGCTCTTGATGAAAGTGAAAGAGGAGAGTGAATAAGTTTGTTTAAAGCTCAACATTCAGAAAACTAAGATTATGGCATCTAGTCCCATCACTTCATGGCAAATAGATGGGGAAAAAATGGAAACAGTGACAGAGTTTATTTTTCTGGGCTCCAAAATCACTGCAGATAGTGATTACAACCATGAAATTAAAAGATGTTTACTCCTTGGAAAGAAAATTATGACCAACCTAGACTGTATATTAAAAAGCAGAGACATTACTTTGTCAACAAAGGTCTGTCTAGTCAAGGCTACGGTTTTTCCAGTGGTCTTGTATGGATGTGAGAGTTGTACTATAAAGAAAGCTGAGTGCCGAAGAATTAATGTTTTCGAACTGTGGTGTTGGAGAAGACTCTTGAGAGTCCCTTGGACTGCAAGGAGATCCAACCAGTCCATCCTAAAGAAGATCAGTCCTGGGTGTTCATTGGAAGAATTGATGTTGAAGCTGAAACTCCAGTACTTTGGCCACCTGATGCAAAGAGCTGACTCATTTGAAAAGACCCTGATGATGGGAAAGATTGAGGGCAGGAGGAGAAGGGGATGAAAGAGAATGAAATGGTTGGATGGCATCACTAACTCAATGGACATGAGTTTGAGTAGGGTCCAGGAGTTGGTGATGGACAGGGAAGCCTGGTGTGCTGCAGTTCACGGGGTCACAAAGAGTCGGACATGACTGAGTGACTGATCTGAACTGAACTGAACCAGGTAGATGTTAACTAGAGCCATTAACTCTCCAACAAGCAGCCCAAGGACAGAAGAAGCAGATGAAATTGCATCCACCCAGTCTGGACCCATTCATCCAGTTTGTTCCTGCTTAGGAACATTTTTGTAGTGTCTCTCTCCCAATCTCCAAAGCTCTCCTGCTCTCTGCCTGTTTCCAGTTTCCCCAGGGATTCTGCCAGTTCTCAGTGGCCTTCCAGGAAATTATATTTTCCTTGTATTAATGAGCATGTAAGTTTCCTGCCTTCCATCAGGCATCTTATCTTTACAAATTGGTCTTTCTATTATGCTTCCTGATAATAAAAGGGCTTCTCTGTTCTCCCAGAATGGCATCTGGGCCACAATCATTTGGGGATCTCTGATGCCCTATGCTTTAATAAAGTCCCATATCATGGTACAAGCTAAGCTTGTAGGAAAAAGGAAATATTTATTTAGAGACATTTATTACAACCTTTCTCAACTTCCACACAGTTGACGTTTTAATGCTGGATAATTCTTTATTTCGACTAGTGGTTCAGTGGTAAAGAATCTACCTGCCAATGCAGGAGATGCAAGTTCAATCCCTGGGTCAGGAAGATCCCCTGGAAGTAGGCATGGCAACTCACTCCAGTACTCTTGCCTGGAGAATCCCATGGACAGAGGAGCCTGGTGGGCTACAGTCCATGGAGTCGGAAAGAGTTGGATGTGACTGAGCGACTAAACAACAACAACAACAATTCTTTATTTGGGAGAGGGGGATTCCTGTTTATCACAGGATATTTTAGCATCTCTATCCATGAGATGTCAGCAGCAACCCCCTCTGTCGTGTGATAGGAGAAATGTGTCTCCAGGTATTCCCAGGTGCCAATGGTGGGGGTTGGCAAAATAGCTTCTGAACGAGAACCACTCAGTGCTTTGTCACTACCATGGGATTCTCATTCCAGCCCTCAGGGAGGAAAAGCAGTGGATAGTGAGTAATCTCCTTTCAGAAGGACCTGACCCTCACTTTGCTCACCTCTCTTCCACTCACATCCCGCTGGCCTGAACTTGTCTCAGGTCCACTCAGGGCTGCAAGGGATGCCGGGAAATGCCACCACCTGAGCTGCCCTATGCCTGGCTCAAAGGCAAAGGATCCTTTTTTCTAAAGGGGATAGAGGAAGAATGGATTCTGGGGACAATGGGTAAGTTCTGCCCCAGGCCCTGAAAGGCCTTCTCATGGGATCTCCCAGATGTGATACGAAGAAGACACACAGATTCCAGTTTCCTTGGCTAGCTATGTGTGATGCTATATAGACATATGCACATATATGTACATTTATACATATATAAACACATATACCTTTATGCACATTGATACATACATTTATACATGCATACATATCCACATACAGATACAAAAATGTCTATGCACATACATACATATATACACATCTGGGTGTATACATATACACACACTTTATATATATGCATTTTGTTGTTCAGTTGTTCAGTCATGTCTGATTCTTTGTGACCCCATGGACTGCAGCATGCCACACTTCCCTGTCCATCACCAACTCCTGGAGCTTGCTCAAACTCATGGCCACTGAGTTAGTGATGCCATCCAACCATCTCGTCCTCTGTTGTCCCCTTCTCCTCCTGCCTTCTATCTTCCCCAGCATCAGGGTCTTTTCCAATAAGTTGACTCTTCTCATAAGGTTGTCAAAGTATTGGAACTTCAGCTATTTCAGTATGTATATGCATGCTGCTGCTGATGCTAAGTCACTTCAGTCATGGCTGACTCCATGCTTGTCCAGCACCAGATGATAGACATCAATAGATGTTTGCTGAATTAGATAAAATCACTAAATTTGCTCTGTTGTGAGATTTTTCTCATAAGATCTTATGGAAAAGGACAACCCTGGTGGTCCAGTGGTTAAAAGTCTGCCTGCCAACGCGGAGGACATGGATTCAATCCCTGGTCTGGGAGGTTCCCACATGCCAAGGGGCAACTAAGCCTGGATACCGCAACCTCAACTACTGAGGCCAGCACACATAGAGCCCACGATGTGCAACAAGAGACGCCACTGCAGTGAGAAGCCCACACACTGCAATGAAGAATAATTCCCGCCAGCCGCATCTAGAGAAAGCCTGAATGCAGCAACAGAGACCCAGCATAGCCATAAATGAATAAACAACTAAAAACAAGAAAAAGTCTTGCAGAAAACCCTAATGAACTTTCACTTTCTGCCACTCCCCTTCTGTGTACCTTTGCTTACTCCATCCCTTCTAATCCTCAATTATTTTCTGTGGAAAGTGGGAATAATGGTTACATTGTACCTATAGATAGGATTGGGGCTTCCCTAGTGGCTCAGTGGTTAAGAATCCGCCTGCCAGTGCAAGAGATGTGGGTTTGATCCCTGGGTCAGAAAGATCCCCTGGAGAAGGAAATGACAACCCACTCCAGTATTCTTGCCTAAAGAATCCCTGACAGAGATTCCATAGACAGAGGAGCCTGACGGGCTACAGTCCACACAGTTGCAAAGAGCTGGACATAACTTAGTGACTAAACAATGCACAGATAGATAGGGTTGGGAGGAAACATGATGAAATAATGCACTTTGCCTGGCCACAGTCAGCCTCATAAACAAGACTTACCATGCTTGTAAATATCACTGGGTTCATCCTTCAAGGGTGATGAGGAGTGGATCACAGCATTGGACCATGTCAGCAGTTCCTAAAATCCACTTGGAGAGCTTTTACAAAATATGACTTGAAAAATCTACACCCCCTCCCCCAAGAAGTTTTGAGTTGATAAGGCTGGGTCCAGGCCAGGAATTTGTATTTTTAAAAGCTTCCCCAGTTGATTCTGATGTAAACCTGGTCTGAGTACTGGCTCCCCCAAGGCAGAGATTTTTAATTCCAATTCTTTAACTTCACTCTCTGCCCTTTTATCTTTATGCCAAAACCCCCAGCGTCAGTCCCTCTTCTAGTCACTAATAAGCATTTATGACTCAGCTTTCCTTCCTCCTTCCAGTCCTGATCAATAGCATTCCTCTTAGCATTTGGCATTCACCTGCAAGCCTTGGGTGAGTTCCCAAGGTCAGAGATGGGCAAAGAATCCTCTCTTTAAACAATAGCACTGGCTTGCAGGGCTGTAATCAGGATGCCCTGCAATACTGAGCCATTCAACTGAGATCTGGTTTAATGCAGCCCTTGGTTCTGTGTGCCCGGCAGAGGGGAGAGGCACTCCATGGAACGTTGTCCGGAAGACTGATGCTGATTGCTGGGGGGGTGGGGGGTTGGATAGCAGAGGTTGGACGCAGAGAATGACCACTGCTGCTAGACGCTGGTGCCTCTGACGATGAATCAGCCTCTAGGAACAGATTTCAACGAGAACTGTTTTGCATGGAGCCAGTGTGTGCATGCTCAGTCTCTCAGTTGTGACCGACTCTCTGTGACCCCCATGAACAGAGGAACCCACCAGGCTCCTTTGTCCGTGGGATTTTTCAGGTAAGAATACTGGAACCAGTTACCATTTCCTCCTCCAGGGGATCTTCCTGACCCCAGAGACTGAACCTGGGTCTCCTGCATTGGCAAGTGGATTCTTGAGCCATCTGGGAAGCCCCTGCCTGCATGGAGTTATTTAGATACCTTACCAAACACTCCTCCCCCCAAAAGAAGGATTGTCTCTTCAAGGGCCCCCTTTTCTTATTTAGTCGCTAAGTAGTACTCAACTCTTTCGCAGCCCCATGGACTGTAGCCCACCAGGCTCCTCTGTCCATGGGAGTTATCCTACAGCTGGACCTGAACTTCTGCACAAAGACAGATGGAGACGGGATATTTTTTGCTCAGCTCTTTGGAGTGACAAAATACTGGGAACAATCAAAAGGGAACTGGCTGCAGAGTCCAAGGGGCAGCTCTGGCTCTCTGGGTTATAACTAGCTTCTCAGGCCCCAAGTGGTCATGTAACCAAGCAGGACCCCTTGGGGCCTTCCTGAGGGTGGCAGGACAGGCCCTCCTCCATATCCTCTGCTTTAGCTCCTCTCCAAAGTACCTAGATAATAGTATTTGATGCACACTTCCTGAATTGTTTTGCAGATGTGAAAACCTCTCACCAAATGGAAGATGTTAACTAGTTGACATTCATGAGCTCATAGCCTCAGCCCTACTGGAGCCTAAGGACTGATAATGTCAACCCCTATGACATCACCCTGCTGCTTCACCAATCACAGCATTGTGCACAAGCTGATTATATATCCTGTGACCCCCCCCCACCCCCTAACTTGGATTTTTAAAGCACTTTGTCAAAACCCTTCGGGAGCTTGTGATTTTTTAGGGCATGGGCCACCCGCCTCCATGTGTGGTCCTACAGTAAATATTTCTCTGCTCCAAACTCTGTCATTTCAGTTTGCTTGGCCTTATTGTGTGTCAGGCACACGAACTTCTGCTAACAGTCAGTAGAAGCTTCCAAGGTCTTTTTTGAACCTGTGAGTGTCTCCAAGCTTCTGGGACAGTATATTCTAGTTGTATGATGCATTGATTGCAAAAAAGGGGCTCCAATTCTTTTCCCCAGGTGCACACCATTTTCAATGTAACTTTGAAGCTCCCTCTATTAAGAGGTGGGAGAAGGCAGTGGCCCCCCACTCCAGTACTCTTGCCTGGAAAATCCCATGGACGGAAGAGCATAGTAGGCTGCAGTCCATGGGGTCGCGAAGAATCAGAACCGACTGAGCGACTTCACTTTCACTTTTCACTTTCCTGCATTGGAGAAGGAAATGGCAACCTACTCCAGTGTTCTTGCCTGGAGAATCCCAGGGACGGCAGAGCCTGGTGGGCTGCTATGGGGTTGCTCAGAGTCGGACACGACTGAGGCGACTTAGCAGCAGCAGCAGCTATTAAGAGGTAGAGGGCTTCCTTGGTGGCTCAGTGGTGGAGAGTCTGCCTGCCAGTGCAGGGGACATGGCTCCCCTGATCCAGGTGGATCCCACATGCTGTGGAGCAATTGGGCCCATGTGCCTCGACTATGGGCACTGTAACTACTGAGCCCTATGCTGCACCTGCTGAAGCCTGCACACACCCTAGAGCCCCTGCTCCACAACAAGAGAAGCCACTGCAACGAGAAGCCTCCACCCCACAACTAGAGAGTAACTTCTGCTTAACTCAACTACAGAAAAGTCAGTGTAGCAACCAAGACCCAGCACAGCCAAGAGTAAGTAAATAAATTTTAAAAATTAAAAAAAAAATAAGAACTGAGTTTGTGGGAAAATTAAGGTAAACAGTAGGATTTTTAAAAGATAAAAAAGAGGTAGAGTATATTCCCAGTGTATGTCCCCACCCTTCAAATTTGAGCTAGTCCTGTTTCTTGCCTTGGCCCACAAAGTATAGTGGAAATGACATTGTGCCCTTTCCACACCTAGGTCTCAAGCACCCTGCTCCTGCTCACTCCTTGGAATTTTCTGCCTCCACATCAATGAGCCGGGGGTAGCCTGCTGAAGAATGAGTCATATATAGCAGGAGAGGGAAATGCAGGTGTCCTGTCAAAACTCAAACACCTGAGAGCCCAGCCAAAATCAGCAAAATCAGTCTAACTGTTGACTTACCAACTGACATAGGAATATCAGTAAACCCAGCCAAGACCAGAAGAAATGTCCAGCAAATGCACAGACTCAGAAGCTAAAGAATGTTTGTTAATTTAAGCAATAGGATTTTTTTGTGCTTGGATGTTATATAGCAATAGCTGACTGATACACCTTGGTAAGACTCTGATGATTCCTTAATTTGTAGAGTCAGTGTGGCTTCCTCTGCCACATAGAACCTATAGGTTTCATGGTAATAGAAGGTCTATAAGGTCTCCCTGGACGTATGAAGATGCCACAGGCTTCCAGGAACTCCTTTCCATCATTATTGAAATAGATGTCCCTGAGGAAGATGTTGGCCACAGGGCCACCACAGCCATATAGGGGGTCTTGTCATCGTGAGTGGCTTTGGAAAAGTCAACCTGGGTGTTGGCTGAGCTGCTCACCTTCTGTTCACAAGCATGATGTCACTCTAGCAGGAGTGCCCGCACCCTGTCTCCCATTAGGGCCGGCTCTATTCAGGGGAGTTTAAATAAAGCATACTAAAAGGAATGAAGGGTGTCTTTATATAACATGAACACTCTACGTTCTGTTGTTAAGCCAAACATGTAGATATGAGGACTAGGTCATGCTTAGTTAAAATCTATATTACTGGAGCAGTGCATAAGAAACCAGTAACTCAGCCCATGCTTATATGGTCAATTAACCTATGTCAAAAGGAGAAAGAATATACAATAGAAAAAGGACAACCTCTTTAATAAATGGTGCTGGGAAAAATGGACCGCTCTATGCAAAAGAATAAAATTGGACCAATTTCTCACACCATATATAAAAATAAACCCAAAATGTTTTTACTTAGATGATGTATATACTTATATATGGACTTCTCTGGTGGTCCAGGTGGGAAATAATCCACCTGCAGTGTAGAAGACCTGGGTTCAGTCTTGGGGTTGGGAAGATTCCCTGGAGAATGGCATGGCAACCCACTCCAGTATTCTTGCCTGGAGAATCTCCATGGACAGAGGAGCTGGCAGGCTATAGTCCGTGGGGTTGGGTTGCAAAGAGTTGGACATGACTGAGCATCTCAGCACAGCACAGCACATATACAAACATACACACACACACACACACACACACACACACACAATGAAATATTACTCAGCCATAAAAAAGAATAAAATCTTTCCATTTGTGGCAACGTAGATGAATCTGGAGGGCATTGTGCTGAACGAAGTAAGTCAGAGAAAGACAAATACCACAGTCTCCCTTATATGCAGAATCTTAAAAACAAATCAAACAAAAATCAGATGCACAAAACCAGAGAACAAATAGAGGGTTGCCAGAGAAGAGAGAGTAGGGAGCAAAATAGGTGAAGGGGATTAAGAGGTACAAACCTCCATTCATATATTAAATAAGTCATGGGGGTATACAGCATAAGGAATATGGTCAACAATATTGTAATAACTTTGTATGAGGACAGATGGTTCCTAGACTTATCACAGTGATCATTTCATCATTATGCAAATATCAAATCATAGCACAGCACACCTGAAACATTTCAATTAAAAAATTTAAAGCAATAATAAATTTAAAAAAATAAGAAACTAGTAAGTTTGAAAAGAATCAGAAGACCAAGGGGCATGTGGGAAGGGCACTTGATTTGTCTTCTTGACTTATTATTTATTATCATGCTGGAGAAGTAGTAGAGCATGGTAGCTTAAGGTATGGACTTGGAGCCAGAATGCCTGGGCTCAAATTCTGAGTTCATTGGTACATGCCCCAGATCATACAGCTCATAAATTAGCAGGCTCACAATATGAAACTAGACAGGCTGCCTCCAAAGCCTGTATTCTTAATCCCTGTTCTATAGATACATATGGCATGTAGATACACACACACACACAAGCAACTCAAGGTGACAATCCCAACTTACATCTGTATTTATCTACTTTAGACTCACTTTAATTCATTTTCTACTTTTGTTCTCAAGGCATTCAGCTCTCCCAGTGAGGCCATAACTTCTCAGTAATTCAGTTGAGTTCACCTTAACTGAAAGCAATGCATGTTTCTTGTGATGTATTTCTGTAGATGAAATGTCCTGTGTGAAAAGTTATCATATTAATTACAACTTCTCAATCTGTTAACAGGGTTAGGTTGGTGATAATGCACTAATGATACCAAGGCTGAGCCCAAAACAAACTCAGCTTGATCATTACCACAAGGTATAACAGAAGTAGATGGGTAGATCTGTTCATGGTGCTTGTCAACTTAATGGAAAATAAAAAAGAATAAAAATATGTGCTTATCCAAATGCAAGACCTGGACAGTAATTGGGAGAAATCGAGAGTAATTGGATTGTATTTCCAAATCTGCAAGATTAAAGGGAGGTTGGCCAAGTCAGAAAAGCTATACCTGGAGAAAAAGTAGCTAGGTAAAGTTTGCGTGCTTGCTAGGTCACTTCAGTCGTGTCAACTCTGTGCAGCCCTATGGACTGTAGCCCATCAGGTTCCTCTGTCCATGGGATTTTTCAGGCAATAGTGCTGGAGTGGGTTGCCATGTCCTCCTCCAGGGGATCTTCCTGACCCAGGGATCGAACCCAGTGTTCCTGTATTGCAAGTGGACTCTACCACTAGTATCACCTGGGAAGCCCCAAGGGAAAGCTTAAGTAATCCCATGAAGAACAGAAGCAGAAGCCTGGGGTACAAGGAGGAAGGAGTAATTTGATGCATAAATCCTACACAAGCTACAACGTCTGTGGTCAGTGCAGAGGACAAATCTTTATTAATGGATTCCAGAGGCCTGGGAGGTGTGATAATCAATAAAGCCTTCTCTTTCCACACGGAAAATGGTGGTAGTGGCATTCTGTCTGTCCAGCATTGCAGAAAGCCCCAAGGAAAGGTTTTCAAGCCTTGTACATCCTCAGCTGTGCTACTCTGAAACTACCCCAAAACCATCTTTCCTGATTTCAAAGACAAAAAACAAAACAAAACAAAACAAAAAAACACCTGCTTGATACTTTATTTGTCTGCAGCACGCAGCTTGTGGGATCACAGTTCCCTGAGGATCAAACCCATACCCTCTGCAGTGGGAGTTGGAGTCTTAACCACTGGACTGCCAGGGAAGTCCCCTCAAAGACAACTTTGAGAGAGCGACAGCTCCTAAATCTCACATGCCATTTTGAGTAAAATTTTAGGCTTTGTGCTATGTTGCCACTAACAGTATAAAACCAACAATGTAACACATGTGTGAGACTGTGATTGAACTGCATAGTGATGTCCTTGGATAGGGGAATCTTAATTCTACAAGGTTTGAAAAGGACCAGGTATAGCAAATTTAGCCAAGACCTAAACAGAGGGCACACAGCTGCCAGATAATCGCTAAAAGCAGCAAAAACCACCTCCATTATATACAAAGTATAATATTTCTAGCCTACTGTGCTATCTAAATGGTAGTGAAGCAAGACATAGACAGGCTCCAGGTTAGGCATTTATAACCAGCTTGCTATTTGCTCTCCAGAATGAAAGTAACAACTGAAACAGGATAAACAACCAGGTTTTGCCTCCTGTGGACACTGTAAGATAATGGTCATGGCAGGAACAGAGATGGGCTAAACCTTGTCTGAGTAAAGGATCAGGGGGTCACATATTTCCCATCCCTGGGACAAGAGAGACCCTGCGCATGTGCAGAAAGGCTCTGTGGGGGTCAAAAGGGAGAGGACACCAACCCATAATATGTGATGCTAATATGTGATCCCAGAGGCCTCTGGGCTGGAATCCATCTTGGAAAAAGCCGGACAGTCTTATCATTTGAGAGAGGCAACAGAATATCCTGAAAAAGCAAGCGCTAGACCCAGACTCCCTGAGTTCAATTTCTGCCCCTTCCACTTTTTACTTTGACACATATAAGTGATTTATTTATCATCTCTCTGCTTTCATTTTCTAATCTTTAAAATGGGGAGAATAAAAATTTTTTTAAAAAACATAATAGTGAGGATTGATTTCAGATATAAACTGCTTAGAACCACTTCTGGCACATAGCACAAGTTTAATGAATTTGCTGCATCTTATCTTCTTATCTGCAGCCTCAGGATGTTTTCAGAATACCTCACACCTCTTTTTCCCCTGAGGCCAAAAAAAAAAAAAAAAGGCATATTCTTCTAAGAAGCTTGTTGAAGAGAGCTGGTTTTCTTGGCTGCAAGCAACAGAAAGTGACCCATTATTAGAAGGATATTAGAGGCGATGATTAAAAACCTGAGCAATGAACAGGAAGCAAAAGAACCAGCTATTGGGAACCACAGGAAAGGTGACAAAAACCACTGTGTCCCAGCTGTAGGACAGATAGGGATCACCTCTAAATGTCACAATATCGTGTGACCTCCTATGGTCCCCGACTCCCTGCGCCTGTTCCTCAAGAGTCAGAATTCTTGGAAAAGGAATGAGATTGGCCAAGTCCAGGCCATGTGCTGACCCCCTCACTGTCAGAGACGGAATCTCACTCTTCCACAGTGAGGGCTTCCCTAAGGGAATCGCCAGTGTTGGACAACCACAAGATGACAAAGGCCCCCCCTAGTGGGAGCCACTACTTTCTAAGCAATGCTCCCTAAGACAACAGAGGGAGACCTGCCAAGAGATCCAGAGAGTCAAAACCCTGGCGGTCCAGTGGTTAAGAACATTCACTTCAATTGCAGGGACACAGGTTTGATCCCTGGTTGGGGAATTAAGATGCCACATGCTGGTGGTACAGTCAAAAACTAGATAAATAAAAATAAATTTAAGTAAACATTTTTAAAAAACCTGAAGAACCCATGCAGCAACACGGATAGACCTAGAGACTATCATATTAAGTCAGTCAAGTAAGTCAGAGAAAGACAAACACCATATGATACAATTTATATGTGGAATCTAAACTACAATACAAATGAACTTATCTACAAAACAGAAACAGAGTCACAGACAGAGAGGATAGACTTGCAGTTGCCAAAAGTTGGGAGGAGAAGGAAGGATTGGGAGTTTGGGGGTTAGCAGATGCAAACTAGCCTGTAGAGGATGCATAAACAACAAGTTCTTACTGCACAGCACAGGGAACTATATTTAACATCTTGTGATAAGTCAGAACTGAAAAAAATATGAAAAAGAACATACATATGTATACTGGGGGCTTCCCAGGTGGCTCAGTGGTAAAGAGTACACCTGCCGAGCCGGAGGCGCAGGTTTGATCCCTGGATTGATAAGATCCCCTGGAGAAGGAATCAGTAACCTGGTCCAGTATTCTTGCCTGGGAAATCCCATGGACAGAGGAGCCTGGTGGGCTACAGTTCATGGTGTTGCAAAAAAGTTGGACATGTCTAGCGATCAAATACCACCACTAACAACAAATGTATAATGGAGTCACTTTGTTGTAGATCATTATAATCAACTAGACTTCAATAGAATAAAAAAAAAATCTCAAGAACCCATCTAGGTTTTTTGATGGAAGCCAAAGCAAACACTGTAGACAGCTCAGAAAGGCTGTCATCTCATTCTCCCCTGCCTTCCTACTTCTTCCCAATTATTAGGCTCAAAGAATTACTGAAATTAAATATAGCAATTGAAGCTGCCTATTGTGTCCTGGTATGTGATACATTACAGTGACTCCTTCAAACTCAGCCATCCATCTGAATTCCCCTCTGGTGTGTGTTTTGCACAATGGTTATTGTTGTGAAAAGAGACCCAGGAATGAGCTCTTGTATTTTTCACTTCATTTATTTTGATACAATATTTGGAGCTACTTCATTAAATTTGCTTAAAGTGTCCTGTCATTTTTCCCTCTGCCAGTGTCTGTTTCATGCAGATAATATAACACAGAGAGAGGGAAAGAAGTTTCCTTGGAAGGGAATAGAAATTATTTAACGTGATTTATAGATCAGCGAGAACATTTTTCTTTTTCCCCCTCAAAGGCTCCAAAGAGCATGAAACATTTCATTAGTGAACATATCGGTGATTTGGCTTCTAAATGGCTGGGCCAATTAAGCTGTTGTTCTTCAAGATGAAGAGAGACCCTGTTTTGGCATTGTTTTGCCTTTTTTTTTTTTTTTTGGAAGGGAGTGTTTCTCCAGGTGAAGCTAACTCTGACAGCAGAGATGCTATACAGGCAGTAGTGTTGTGTAGTTTTAAAGTTATCCATGTGAGAGACAGAAATCTTACTGATCAGTCTAAAGAAACAGAATCCGAGTGGCCAACTCAATCAGAAAGTGTTGCTTTTCTACAATTAATGACTATCAACTGTTGCTAAGAGATGCTAGGTGAACAGGATCTTAAGAAATTTGTTGAGGTCAATTGGATTTAAAGGTCCCTTCCCCAGTTTCACAGTGGGAACACCGAGACCCCTGGTAAAACAACTAGACTGATTTAAGAAGATGAGTCGAAATGACAGAATGTCAGAATTCTTAACCCTATTCTCATCCCATTAGGC
Organism: Antilocapra americana; assembly: GCA_007570785.1. NCBI lineage: Eukaryota > Metazoa > Chordata > Mammalia > Artiodactyla > Antilocapridae > Antilocapra > Antilocapra americana. Next base: position 12,859,986 of record ML663006.1, on the reverse strand, counting down.
ACACTGGCTCCAAAATTATCCAGAGATGAATATATGGAAAAGAAAGATGATACAAACAAGAAATCAGTGTGTCTTTATTTTTACTTCTCCAGCTTTCAGGAGAAGGAAAAACTTCTAAAAGAATATAATTGTGTACCTGCAGTGGGGCTGATGTTCACTGCTGTACCACTGCAGGACTCTCCCACATCCACTCTGATTGGTCAGAGTTTGCACCACTCTAAATATTTTGAATACAGTCACTGCATCTATCAAGAGGATCAGTTTAAAACGGAAGGCATAGTGAAAAGAGGCTCAATATCGCCAATTATTAGAGAAATGCAAATCAAAACCACAGTGATGTATCACCTCTCAGTGGTCAGAACGGTCATCATCAAAATGTCTACAAATTACCAATGCTGGGGAGGGTGCAGGGAAAAGGGAACTCTCCTACACTGTTGGTGGGAATGGAAGTTGGTGCAGCCACTATGGAGGACAGTATGGAGGCTCCTTAAAAAACTAAAAATAAAATTACCATAGAATCCAGCAATCCCACTCCTGGACATATACCCAAACATGACCATAATGCAAAAAGATACACGCACTCCCAATGTTTACGGCAACACTGTTCACGATAGTTAAGCCATGGAAACAACCTAAATGTCCATCGACAGATGAATGAATAAAGATGTGTTACATATAAATACTGGAATACTAAAAGTGAATGAAATAGTGCCATTTGCAGCAACGTGGATGCAACTAGAGATTATCATACTAAGTGAAGTAAGTCAGAGAAAGACAAATACCATATTTCACTTATACATGGAACCTGAAATATGGCACAAGTGAACTTATCTATGAAACAGAATCATGGACATAGAGAACAGACTTGTAGTTGCCAAGGGGGCAGGGAGGGAGAAGGATGGACTGGGAGTTTAAGGTTAGTAGATGCAAAGTATTACGTATAGAATAAGTTAACAGCAAGGTCCTACTGTAGAGCACAGGGCACTATATCCAATCTCCTGGGATAAACCATCATGGAAGAGGATATCATTTTAAAAAGAATGTATCATATAGGTGTGTAACTGAGTCACTTTGCTCTACAGCAGAAATTAACACAACATTGTAAATCAACTATACTTCAATAAAAAAGTAAATGTAAAAAAAGGCATCTTACAATATTGTATGTAGTATGTAACTTTTTCATATTTATATAATACCTTATTGTACTATTTACTCCAAAATGATTTAAAGTCTAGTAAGAAATTGAGGTAAAGAAACATACACAATTATTCCTTAAGAAAAGAAGTTATAGGCAGTTTATCTAATAAAGGTAAAACTGGAATTAAGCAATATATATATATAGATGTACACATTTTTAGGTTCCGTTCACATTAATAAGAACATTAAATAAAGAGATTCTTTGATCACATAAAAGAGCTGATTTTTGCTATCCTTTCTCCCTAAGAATCAATGTTGTCTTTTATAGTAATTTATTGCCCTTTCTTTGGCAATGTCTGCTCATAATATAATAGATGTAGAGGGACTTTCCTGGTGGTCCAGTGTTTAAAAATCTGCCTTGCAATGCAGGGGATGTGGGTTTGATTCCTGGCTGGGGAACTAAGACCCCACATGCCTCAGAATAACCAAGGCCACTCGCAACTCTTGAGCCCACACACCACAGCTAGAGGAGTCCACGCGCTTGCAACAAGAGATGCTGCATGCCACAACTGCGCCTCAACACAGTCAAATACATAGATAAATAAAAGATGTAGAAATCAGAAAAGGAGGAAATCAAAGGAATATGAGATCTCTGTTCATTGCTGCAGTGATACTTAATATGCTCAAGTGTTTTTCTATGAAGCTTGCAAAACACATTTTCCTACATTGGGAATGCCCGCATGAAGTGTATCAACTTGCAACAGTAAGTTTTAGATAGCAAAACTTGGCATTATTCATATTAAGTGTATTTTAAAAAATTACCTTTTGAAAGGCATTGCATTACATCCAAAAAATTACAAAGTGAAAAAAATGATAAAACAGGACATCATGGTCACATGTTGTTTTGCAGTTTTAGTATCACTCTTTCTCTGGTGACAGCATCTCAAATTTGCTTTGAGGAAGCTGAAGGTGAAAGTTTAGTCACTCAATCATGTCCAGTTCCTTGCGACCTCATGGACTGTGACCTGCCAGGCTCCTCTTTCCATGTAATTCTCCAGGCAAGAATACTGGAGTGGGTAGCCATTCCCTTTTTCAAGGAATCTTCCAACCCAGGAAGATTCAGGAGACCCAGTATTCTGGGTCTCCTGAATTGCATGCAGATTCTTTACTGGTTGAGCCCAATTGAATGCAGTCTGGTGAAGCTGTCAGTCAAGTTGCCTGGGCCTCCTCCATTCAAAGGATGTCCACCCAGGTGCCTTCAGTTTCTGCATTATACTGATGTTCTGACCCCTTGGTCCTTTCCTGTCCATTTTAAGCCTAGGTTTCAGTCTGATTTCCTATTTTAAATAAATCTAGTATCTTTTTTATTTTTATTTTTAACTTTTAGTTTATATTGTGGCAGAAAGTGAAGAACTAAAGAGCCTCTTGATGAAAGTGAAAGAGGAGAGTGAAAAAGTTGGCTTAAAACTCAACATTCAGAAAACTAAGATCATGGCATCTGGTCCCATCACTTCAGGGCAAATAGATGGGGAAACAGTGGAAACAATGACAGACTTTATTTTGGGGGGCTCCAAAATCACTGCAGATGATGACTGCAGCCATGAAATTAAAAGATGCTTACTCCTTGGAAGAAAAGGTATGACCAACCTAGACAGCATATTAAAAGGCAGAGACATTACTTTGCCAACAAAGGTCCATCTAATCAAAGCTGTGGTTTTTCCAGTGGTCATGGATGGATATGAGAGTTGGACTATAAAGAAAGCCGAGTACTGAAGAATTGATGCTTTTGAACTGTGGTGTTGGAGAAGACTCTTGAAAGTCTCTTGGATAGCAAGGAGATCCAACCAGTCTATCCTAAAGGAGATCATTCCTGGGTGTTCATTGGAAGGACAGATGCTGAAGCAGAAACTCCAATACTTTGGCCACCTGATGAGAAGAGCTGACTCATTGGAAAAGACCCTGATGCTGGGAAAGATTGTAGGCAGGAGGAGAAGAGGATGACAGAGGATAAGATGGTTAGATGGCATCACTGACTCAATGGACATGAGTTTGAGTAGGGTCTGGGAGCTGGTGATGGACAGGGAAGCCTGGCATGCTGCATTCCATGGGGTTGAAAGAGTTGGACACGACTGAGCGACTGAACTGAACTGAACTGATTGTGTTATAGTTGATTTACAATGCTATGTTAGTTTAAAGTGTACAACAAAATCATTTAGTTATACATACACATGTGTCCATCCTTTTTCAGATTGTATTCCCATATAGGTTATTACAGATGTGAAATGGAATATCTCCAGCCATATCAATAAACAAGGATGTAACTGCGATCAGTGACTTCAAGTCTCCAAATGTGACTGAGGGCTCCCAAAAGAGAACACAATGCCTGAGATCCAGCAGATGCTGTTACCCCAGACAGTGACTGCTGAAGAGCTCCGGGGTATGTGAGAAATTTAAAAAAAAAAAAAAAGACAGGATTAGGCCCCAGATAGCAGAGGTGCATATGAAAGGAATGAATTTAGTGAACCCAGAGACTTGTATCTTCCGGTAAACAGAAGAGTGCTAAATTCCTTACTTGATATCTAGGTTTTCTTACTACTTAACAATAATCTCTGATGCTCAAACTGCCTGCCCCGCTTTGCTGCAAGCAAGTTTAGACCATGACTCTCCCTCCTGCCCCTTGAGCAGTTTTCTCAGAGCTACTGAGATGCTGTCTCCGGGGCTTCGGGTACTAAACATTCCCACCAAATAAAATAGCTTTCTACTTTCAGGTTGTGACTGATTTTTCAGTTGACACAGACTATTGAGTAGAGTTCTCTGTGCTCTAGACTAGGTCCCTGTTGATTATTTTATATATAGTAGTGTGTATCTGTTAATCCTAAACTCCTAATTTATCCCTCCCCTCAATTTTCTATTTTGTAAGATACTCCATTACCTTAAAAAACTGCAAATAGACCTGCCATATGACCCAGCAATCCCACTGCTGGGCATATACACCAAGGAAACCAGAATTGAAAGAGCCACGTGTACCCCAATGTTCATCGCCGCATTGTTTTCATTAGCCAGCACATGGAAGCAACCTAGATGCCCATCAACTGACAAATGGATAAGAAAGTTGTGGTACATATACACAATGGAATATTACTCAGCATTAAAAAAAAATTCATCTGAAGCAGTTCTACTCAGATGGACGAAACTGGAGCCTATTATCCAGAGTGAAGTAAGCCAGAAGGAAAAACAATACAGTATACTAACACATATATATGGAATTTAGAAAGATGGTAACGAGAACCCTGCATGCGAGACAGCAAAAGGAACGCAGATGTATAGAACAGACACGTGGACTCTGTGGAAGAGGGCAAGGATGGGATGATATGGGAGAACGGCATTGAAACATGTTGATTGTCATATGTGAAATCAATCACCAGCCCAGGATTGATGCTCGGAGCTGGTGCACTGAGATTTCCCAGGGGGAGGGAATCGGGAGGGAGGAGGAAGGGGGGTTCTGGAGGGGGAGCATATGTAAACCCATGGCGATTCCATGTCATTGTATGGCAAAACCAATAAAAATAAAAAGACTATTTCTCTTTAAATTAGTCAAAATAAAAAAAGATAGGTATATTTGTATGTACAACTGAACCACTTTGCTGTATACCTGAAACTGACACAACATTGTAAATCAACTATACAACCCAATAAGGGGCTTCCCAGGTGGCTCAGTGGTAAAGAATCTGCCTTCCAATGCAGGAGATGCAGGAGACGTGGGCTCAATCCCTGGGTGGGGAAGACCTCCTGGAGGAGGAAATGACAATGCACTCCAATATTCTTGCCTGGAAAATCCCATGAACAGAGAAAATGGATGGGCTACAGTCCTTAGGGTCACAAGAGTCAGACATGACTTAGCAACTGAGCGCACAGGCATGCTCCAATTTGAAAAAGAAAAGCTGATGTGGGGGAGGGGGGAATTAGTCAAAATCAATTTCTGTTACAACCAAAGAATGTTGGATTCTAACAGGAAAGAGTCAATTTTGACGCTTCCATGCTAGAACTGTTTTGGGCCACTTTTGTATTATAATCAGACATTGTTGCCTGTCTCAGAGAATCCTGCCCCTCTGCCTGTGTGCTTGCTGTGCTTAGTCCCTCAGTCACGTCCAACTCTTTGCGACCCTATGGAATGCAGCCTACCAGACTTCTCTGTCCCTGGGGATTCTCCAGGCAAGAACACTGGAGTTGTTGCAGCCATGTGTTCCAGGAAACAAACTCACTCAGAAGGACAATAGAGACAGTGGAGTGCGGTTTGTTACACCGGCGGGCCCAAGGCAGTCTCCTCTTAGCCAAGGACCCTGACCAGTTTTTGTGAAAACCTTATATACCCTGAGTGCATATGCTCAAACCCACCTCCCCAAATTCTCTGAAACTAGTCTGAACAAAGGAAAAGAAAAATACAATCAAAGTTAGCCCGTGATTCCTACATCTTAAACCTGTGATCTGTATGCCTTAAGCCTAGGTAGTTAACAGTGGACAGTTATCAATAGGCCTGTGGTCATACCCCAATAAACATAATAGAATTTATGATTCTATTTGGTTATTGGAGTGGGTTGCCATTTCCTCCTCCAGGGGATCTTCCACACCCAGGGATTGAATCGGCATCTCCTGCATTAGAAGGCAGATTCTTTACCACTGAGCTACTGATTTTATTCTATTCTACTCAGATAATTAAATTGTAGGCTATGGAGAGTCTAGGTACAAGCCCTGGGGCTCTTCCGTTGGAGGGGGGCGGGTCTGGTTTTCCAGTTGGTATGTTGTTTCCATAGATAATGGGCTTATAGCTCAAAGACCACAGTCCAGCCTAAGATGGAGTCTTGCCCTCAAGATGGAGCCTGTTCTGTCTGTTTCCCCTTCAGAGTGGATCGCCATGCCCTCCTTCAGGGGATCTTCCTGACCCAGGGATTGCATTGCAGGCAGGTTCTTTACTGTCTGAGCCACTCAAGCTAAAGCCTTTGTTCAGAACCCTGTCTACCTGTAGATGGCAGAAAGGAAGAAATTAATACATCCCCCTGCCTGAAGCTTGCCATTCTAGGAGGTACTTGCAAGACTAAATGACCTTTTTACTTTGCTTCCTCACCTCCCTCTATCTCTGGTTCATAAAAGAACCTGGCATCCAGACCCCCACAAGAGGGTTATTTTGAGACATTAGTCTGCTGTCTTTTTGGTCAGTTGGTTTTCCAAATAAAGTCATACTCCTTGCCTCAAAACCTGGTCTCTCAGATTCATTGGTCTCTCATGGGGCAAGCAGAGTGAGCTTGGACTCAGTAACTGATGAACCCCGAATGATGAGTCCCCTAATCTATTAACGATGCTATAAATCAATCCATGTGGTTGTAACAAGGAGTCACACTCCACAGATGGAATTAGCTGTCTGTAGGGATGCCTCCCTGAAACAAATCTTCCTGAAAATACAGCTTTGAGAGAAGTTATGGATGAGATTAAAATGCTTCTTGATTTGTCATCAGGAAGAATCAACTAGGGAGAAATTCTGTAACTGTGAGACTCTAAAGGTGTTATAAAAAGTCTTTTGAAAATAAAATATTTTCTGTGACCAGTGTGAACCTCAAGATCTTTGTTGCATCCTGTAGGATCTTTCACTGCCATGCATGGATTCTCTAGTTGCAATGCAGGGGCTCCGGAGCAAACAAGCTCAGTAGTTGCCATGCACAGGCTTAGTTGCTCTGGGGAATTAGAATCATAATTCCCTGACCTGGGGTGGAACCTGTGTTCCCTGCATTGTGAGGCAGATTCTTCATCACTGGACCACCTGGGAAGTTCCAGGGACGAGTTTTATCTGCTCCAGAGAAAGCATCTTACCAATCAATGCTTTATCCTGAGATACATGGAAAGACATAACATATCCTAGTTATGCTGACAAACTATAGCCATTAGCCCTTAATAAAAGAACAACCATGTGTGGGGCCATTCTTCCTGTCCCCTTTTCATGGAATGGGGAGAAATGTGTTCAACTCTGGCACTTTCAAAGAACCCCTGGCACCAGCAACCCTAGCATAACATTCTTTAGCAACATACATTTCTAGAGTGACAGCATGGAAAGCTTCCCAACCACCAGCAGCCAGACCACTTTTTCATCCTACTTGCTCTGTGGACCAGTCCTGTGTCAGAAGAGACCCTACCTGAGTTATGGCAGGGCTGGTAGGTCTCCTGTGCTCAGAAAGGCCACATGATTATTGGTTGTTAGAGGCTGGTTTGTCCAAGCTGTGTGCAGAGCCTTGGGGGGAGGAAGGGTGGGGGCTGGACATTAGGGATGGGGTTCTTTATTATTTGCTGATTTGAACCATTTGAACGGGTGGTGGGTCCTGCCCAGAAATGATAATTGGGAGCAACAGGGCCTCTCCCAGAGCATCTGATTATTAATTCTGTCCAGCAGTCAGACACACATGTGTCTTTGCCCTTCTCCTGCTGTAGGCTGAGCTAGACGGTGGGATGCTGACCCCTTAATGGCAGTGAAACTCCCTAACATCTGAGATCTGGAAGGAGGCTGTGGTTTATGGGAATTGAGGAATCACTCTCCCTGATAAGATGAATGCAGAGAGCTGGAGACTGAAGGGGGATTACCAGGGCCAGGTCAGGCAGATCTGAGACCCTTGGGGACTTGCTTCCTACAGAGTGAAACCCAAACACCACAGCTTTGTGGCCCACACCACACAGCCATGAGGGGCCTGAGGAGACATCTGTGGCCCTGGAGGGTCAGGAAAGGGAGCTTAGGCTTACTATGGTTCTCCCACCTCAACCCAGCCCTTGGTTCCAAGAAGTAGATCCGTAGGAATCAAGGTTTCTACTGTGATCACCAGGTCCCTATTCATCCTGCAAACTCAGATGCACCCAGGGGCCAGGAGAACAGTCCCAGTAGCAGTGGAGACAGCAGCAACCTGACCAGACACCCCCAGGGAAAGCAGCCTGTGCTGCCCAGCACCAGCCAGCCATTGTGCCATGAGAGATATGAGTCTAGTGTCACCGGATTTTCTGATTTTTGGAGGGTGATGATAGAGTGGAAAAGAACGTAGAAATCAGGACTTAACCTAAACCCTCCAACATTTTGTGAGTGGCTCAGTTTTTAAAAAGCATTCCAAGGGGACATCCCTAGTGGTCCAATGCAGAGGGCCTGGGTTCAATCTCTGGTCTGGGAACTAGTTGCCACACATAGCAACTAAAAGTTTGCATGCTACAACTAAAGGTCCTTCATATGTAATGAAGATTGAAGATCTCGCATGGTGCAGCTAAGACCAAGTGCAGCCAAATAAATAAATATGTAAACATATTTTTAAAAATCCCCAAATTACACCAAGTCAGCCTGTGGTTCAGGCTGTGAGCTCTACCTTCCAGTGAAACTTCTCAATGGTAATAATGATAGGTAACGTTAATGTGACACCAACTGCATGACCAGTCCTGGTGCTGAGAGCTTCATATACCTTGCGTCACTTAGTTTTCTGGCAACTTCAGAAATTGGTGCTTATCCATTCACTCATTCATTTTTCCGTATTTGTATTCATGGTCTTACGTATCATTAGTCTTTTTCTGGTTAAACACTGAGATTTAAACCAATAAACTATTTCTTAAAATTGATGTACAATAGTATATGATTACAGGTGTACAAGGATTCCCAAAGAAAGGCAATGCCAAAGAATGCTCAAATGACTGCACAATTGCAATCTTGCTAGTAAAGTAATGCTCAAAATTCTCCAAGCCTGGCTTCAGCAGTACGTGAACTATGAACTTCCAGATGTCCAACCTGGATTTAGAAAAGGCAGAGGAACCCGAGATCAAGTTGTCAACATCTGTTGAATCATTGAAAAAGCAAGAGAGTTCCAGAAAAACATCCACTTCTGCTTTATTGACTATGCCAAAGCCTTTGACTGTGTGGACAACAAACTGTGGAAAATTCTGAAAGAGATGGGAATACCAGACCACCTGACATGCTTCTTGAGAAACCTGTATGTGGGTCAGGAAGTGACAGTTAGAACTGGACATGAAACAACAGTCTGGTTCCAAATTGGGAAAGATGTCAAGGCTGTATATTGTCACCCTGCTTATTTAACCTATATGCAGAGTACATCATGAGAAATGCTGGGCTGGATGAAGCACAAGCTGGAATCAAGATTGCCAGGAGAAATATCAATAACTTCAGATATGCAGATTATACCACCCTTATGGCAGAAAGTGAAGAAGAACTAATGAGCCTCTTAAAGAATGTGAAGGAGAAGAGTGAAAAAGTTGGCTTAAAGGTCAACATTCAGAAAACGAAAATCATGACATCTGGTTCCATCACCTCAGGGCAAATAGATGGGGAAACAGTGGCTTATTTTATTTTCTGGGGCTCCAAAATCACTGCAGATGGTGAGTGCAGCCATGAAATTAAAAGACTCTTACTCCTTGGAAGGAAAGTTATGACCAACCTAGACAGCATATTAAAAAGCAGAGACAAACAGATGCAGAGAAAGCCTTTGACAAAATTCAACATCCATTTATGATAAAAACCCTCCAAACAGCAGGAATAGAAGGAACATACCTCAACATAATAAAAGCTATATATGACAAACCCACAGCAAACATTATCCTCAATGGTGAAAAACTGAAAGCATTTCCCCTGAAGTCAGGAACAAGACAAGGGTGCCCACTCTCACCACTACTATTCAACATAGTTTTGGAAGTCTTGGCCACAGCAATCAGAGCAGATAAAGATATAAAAGCGATCCAGGTTGGAAAATAAGAAGTAAAACTCTCTCTGTTTGCAGATGACATGATCCTCTACATAGAAAACCCTAAAGACTCTACGAGAAAATTACTAGAGCTAATCAGTGAATATAGCAAAGTTTCAGGATACAAAATCAACACACAGAAATCCCTGGCATTCCTATACACTAACAATGAGAAAACAGAAAGAGAAATTAAGGAAACAATTCCATTCACCATTGAAACAAAAAGAATAAAATACTTAGGAGTATTTCTACCTAAAGAATCAAAAGATTTGTATATAGAAAACTATAAAACACTGATGAAAGAAATCAAAGAGGACACAAATAGATGGAGAAATATACTGTGTTTGTGGATTGGAAGAATCAATATAGTGAAAATGAGTATACTACCCAAAGCAATCTATAGATTCAATGCAATTCCTATCAAGCTACCAGAGGTCTTTGTCAGAGAATTAGAACAAATAATTTCACAATTTGTATGGAAATATAAAAAACCTCGTATAGCCAAAGCAATCTTGAGAAAGAAGAATGGAACGGGCGGAATCAACCTACCTGACTTTAGACTATACTACAAATCCACAGTCATTAAGACAGTATGGTACTGGCACAAAGACAGAAATATAGATCAATGGAACAAAATAGAAAGCCCAGAGATAAATCCACGTATCTATGGACACCTTATCTTTGACAAAGGAGGCAAGAATATACAATGGAGAAAAGACAACCTCTTTAACAAGTGGTGCTGGGAAAACTGGACAGCCACTTGTAAAAGAATGAAACTAGAACACTTTCTAACACCATACACAAAGATAAACTCAAAATGGATCAAAGATCTAAGCATAAGACCAGAAACTATAAAACTCCTAGAGGATAACATAGGCAAAACACTCTCTGACATAAACCAAAGCAGGATCCTCTATGACCCACCTCCCAGAATATCGGAAATAAAAGCATGAATAAACAAATTGGACCTAGTTAAAATTAAAAGTTTCTGCACAACAAAGGAAACTGTAAGCAAGGTGAAAAGACAGCCTTCAGAATGGGAGAAAATAATAGCCAATGGAGCAACGGACAAACAATTAATCTCAAAAATATACAAGCAACTCCTGCAGCTCCATTCTAGAAAAATAAACGACCCAATCAAAAAGTGGGCCAAAGAACTTAACAGACATTTCTCCAAAGAAGACATAAAAATGGCTAACAAACACATGAAAAGATGTTCAACATCACTCATTATCAGAGAAATGCAAATCAAAACCACAATGAGGTACCACTTTACACCAGTCAGAACGGCTGCAATCCAAAAGTCTACAAGCAATAAATGCTGGAGAGGATGTGGAGAAAAGGGAACCCTCTTACACTGTTGGTGGGAATGCAAACTAGTACAGCCACTATGGAAAACAGTGTGGAGATTCCTTAAAAAACTGCAAATAGACCTGCCATATGACCCAGCAATTCCACTGCTGAGCATATACACCAAGGAAACCAGAATTGAAAGAGCCATGTGTACCCCAATGTTCATTGCCGCATTGTTTACAATAGCCAGGACATGGAAGCAACCTAGATGCCCATCAACTGACAAATGGATAAGAAAGCTGTGGTACATATACACAATGGAATATTACTCAGCATTAAAAAAAAAATTCATATGAAGCAGTTCTACTCAGGTGGACGGAACTAGAGCCTATTATCCAGAGTGAAGTAAGCCAGAAGGAAAAACAACAATACAGTATACTAACGCATATATATGGAATTTAGAAAGGTGGTAACGACGAATAAACAAATGGGACCTAATTAAAATTAAAAGCTTTTGCACAACAAAGGAAACTATAAGCAAGGTGAAAAGACAGCCTTCAGAATGGGAGAAAATAATAGCCAATGAAGCAACAGACAAACAATTAATCTCAAAAATTTACAAACAACTCCTGCAGCTCCATTCTAGAAAAATAAACAACCCAATTAAAAAGTGGGCCAAAGAACTTAACAGACATTTCTCCAAAGAAGATATAAAAATGGCTAACAAACACATGAAAAGATGCTCAACATCACTCATTATCAGAGAAATGCAAATCAAAACCACAATGAGGTACCACTTTACACCAGTCAGAATGGCTGCCATCCAAAAGTCTACAAGCAATAAATGCTGGAGAGGATGTGGAGAAAAGGGAACCCTCTTACACTGTTGGTGGGAATGCAAACTAGTACAGCCACTATGGTAAACAGTGTGGAGGTTCCTTAAAAAGCTGCAAATAGACCTGCCATATGACCCAGCAATCCCACTGCTGGGCATATACACTGAGGAAACCAGAATTGAAAGAGCCACGTGTACCCCAATGTTCATCGCTGCATTGTTTACAATAGCTAAGACATGGAAACAACCTAGATGCCCATCAACTGATGAATGGATAAGAAAGCTGTGGTACATATACACAATGGAATATTACTCAGCATTAAAAAAAAAATTCATTTGAAGCAATTCTACTCAGATGGACGAAACTGGAGCCCATTATCCAGAGTGAAGTA
>ML663006.1:12830815-12847164 GCA_007570785.1 Antilocapra americana | reverse complement strand
ATTACTCAGCATTAAAAAAAAAATTCATATGAAGCAGTTCTACTCAGGTGGACGGAACTAGAGCCTATTATCCAGAGTGAAGTAAGCCAGAAGGAAAAACAACAATACAGTATACTAACGCATATATATGGAATTTAGAAAGGTGGTAACGACGAATAAACAAATGGGACCTAATTAAAATTAAAAGCTTTTGCACAACAAAGGAAACTATAAGCAAGGTGAAAAGACAGCCTTCAGAATGGGAGAAAATAATAGCCAATGAAGCAACAGACAAACAATTAATCTCAAAAATTTACAAACAACTCCTGCAGCTCCATTCTAGAAAAATAAACAACCCAATTAAAAAGTGGGCCAAAGAACTTAACAGACATTTCTCCAAAGAAGATATAAAAATGGCTAACAAACACATGAAAAGATGCTCAACATCACTCATTATCAGAGAAATTCAAATCAAAACCACAATGAGGTACCACTTTACACCAGTCAGAATGGCTGCCATCCAAAAGTCTACAAGCAATAAATGCTGGAGAGGATGTGGAGAAAAGGGAACCCTCTTACACTGTTGGTGGGAATGCAAACTAGTACAGCCACTATGGTAAACAGTGTGGAGGTTCCTTAAAAAGCTGCAAATAGACCTGCCATATGACCCAGCAATCCCACTGCTGGGTATATACACTGAGGAAACCAGAATTGAAAGAGCCACGTGTACCCCAATGTTCATCGCTGCATTGTTTACAATAGCTAAGACATGGAAACAACCTAGATGCCCATCAACTGATGAATGGATAAGAAAGCTGTGGTACATATACACAATGGAATATTACTCAGCATTAAAAAAAAATTCATTTGAAGCAATTCTACTCAGATGGACGAAACTGGAGCCCATTATCCAGAGTGAAGTAAGCCAGAAGCAAAAACAACAATACAGTATATTAACGCATATATATGGAATTTAGAAAGACAGTAATGAGAACCCAACATGGGAGACAACAAAAGGAACGCAGATGTATAGAATAGACTTGTGGACTTTGTGGATGAGGGTAAGGGTGGGATGATATGGGAGAAGGGCATTGAAGCATGTTAATTGTCATGTGTCTAATCAATCGCCAGCCGAGGATTGATGCTCGGGGCTGGTGCAGCGAGATTTCCCGGAGGGGAGGGAGGAGGGAGGGGGGACCCGGAGGGGAAGCATATGTAAACTCATGGTGATATCATGACAATGTATGGCAAAAACAATTAAAAAAAAAAAAGAAAGAAAGGTGGTAACGAGAACCCTGCATGCGAGACAGCAAAAGGAACGCAGATGTATAGAACAGACACGTGGACTCTGTGGAAGAGGGCAAGGGTGGGATGATATTGGAGAATGACATTGAAACATGTTAATTACCATATGTGAAATCAATCGCCAGCCCAGGGTTGATGCTCGGGGCTGGTGCACCGGGATGTCCCAGGGGGAGGGAGTCGGGAGGGGAGAGGGAAGGGGGTTCTGGAGGGGGAGCATGTGTAGACCCATGGCGGTTTCATGTCACTGTATGGCAAAAACAACACAATAAAGTAAAGAAAATTTAAAAAAAAAAAAGCAGAGACATTACTTTGCCAACAAAGGTCCGTCTAGTCAAGGGTATGGTTTTTCCAGTAGTCATGTATGAATGTGAGAGTTGGATTATAAAGCAAGCTGAGCACCGAAGAATTGATGCTTTTGAACTGTGGTATTGGAGAAGACCCTTGAGAGTCCCTTGGACAGCAAGGAGATCCAACCAGTCCATCCTAAAGGAAATCAGTCCTGACTATTGATTGGAAGGACTGATGCTGAAACTGCAATACTTTGGCTACCTAATTCAAAAAACTGACTCATTTGAAAAGACCCTGATGCTGGGAAAGATTGAAGGTACGAGGAGAAAGGAATGACAGAGGATGAGATAGCTGGATGGCCATCAATGGACTCAATAGACATGAGTTTGGGTAAAGTCCGGGAGTTGGCGATGAACAGGGCGGCCTGGCGTTCTACAGTCCATGGGGTTGCCAAGAGTCCGATACGACTGAGCGCCTGAACTGAACTGAATGATTCATTCATTTTTCACGTCTCTCTGGAGCGCCCCTGCTGGCGGGTAGCGTTATTGACATGGGGCAAACAGCAAAGAAAGCCATCAATGGACAAGGTCATTTTAGACACTGACATACAGAAGATAAAACTGGGTGATACACGCAGAGAAAGAGTGGCCCTCACTCGATACAACTAGAGAAGAGCCCGCACAGCAACAATGACTCGGCACAGACAAAAACAATAGAGAAATAAAATTTACAAACAAAACCCAAAACTGGGTGGTGATACAGTGAAGTCCTAAGCAGACAGCTCTTTGGAGAAAGTGAACAATCAGATCTCTGCACAGGATGTGACCTTCGAGTCAGCGTCTGAGCATAGGGGGAAGGGTTACCACCGGAGAGAGGATGGTAGGGGTCAAGGGGCAGTGTGCCGGAGGGATAGGAGGGGTAGGGCCAGCCTAGAGGCCTCCCTGGTGGCTCAGCCAATAAAGAATCTGTACACAGTGCGGGAGACCTGAGTTGGATCCCTGAGTAAGGAAGATCTCCTGGAGAAGGGAATGACTGCCCATTCCAGTATTTTTGCCTGGGCAGGGCAGCCTGGTGGGCCACACTCTATGGGGTCACAAAGAGTTGGACACGACTGAGCGACTGACACTTTTTCACTTTCTGTGGCTGTGATGGGAGGTGAGATTTTTCTTCTCAATGCAATGAGAAGCTCTTAGCTGGGCCATCATCGTGTTTGCAACTTGTATTAATGCAAGATGCCTCTGAGTCTATGTGCAGCATGGGCTGGAGAGGGGTGAGTCAGGATAGACTCACTGATATAAAGAGGCAGTTACCATTTCACCTCTCCACCCACTTACAGATGAGAAATGTGAGCAGTGTTTCTGGAAGGTGGTGGTCTCCATGAAAGGTACCAAGAGAACTTAAACCTCTAGAGGAGGGCGAAGTACTCACCTGAGAGGACCAGCCAGCACTTGTGTGTCACCATCTGTGACTCATGGAGGCCAGCTGGGGAGACTGTGTGTGTGTGTGTGTGTGTGTGTGTGTGCAGAAGCAGATTCCTACTCTTTTACCCAAAGTCTGAAGTTCAAATATGAGCCATCTGTCTTCCCCTGATCTGAGCATCACGGACCAACACACTTCAATTCCCCAGTTTGTCATTAACTGACTGAAAAAATGTCACGTCTCTCAAAAACAGAACTGACCTTTGAGTGGATTTCCTGGCTGTTAGTGGGACTGAGGGGCCGTGAAAAATAGCTTCTCTCTCAGGATCCACAAGGCTCCCTGGCAAAGCAGATGCAAGCAGCGAGCCAGGGGCAGGCGCTGGGGCTGACTGAACATCTTTCTTGGTGCAAAGCTGACAGCCTGATTGATGATCAATTGTTGTGATGAGGGGGCTTCCTAACCTAGAAAAGTCCTCGAATTCCAATTACCCTTCCCTCCATCATGATAGCTGGATGCCAAAACTCCCTGCATTCGACATTGCCCTAAGTTAAGATGCTTTAGATCCTAGGCAGATGCAAATGTGTTCCCAGGGAGGAGTGATTTTTAATCCATTATTTTTGACATGATTCAGTAAAATTGGCTGTCATTATTTAGCAAGGCTTGGCGAGGTGGCACACCAGACTGGAAAGTTTTTAGTGAAGATGGGGGAAAATATTAGGAAGAGAATGGCTTCGTTGAGGTCCCCAGTTACACATAAGCATATAAATTTCTGGAAATAATGACAAAGATTTGCTGAATCTCTGATAATAATAATATTATTATATAAGTATTAATAATATATAATAAATTATTAATCAACAACATTCCTGGTTAGTAATAATAATATTAATTATTGATAATATAATTATTATTAATAATAATCTCTGGTAATAATGATTTGGAAGAACCCCAAAGTAAAGTAGAGATGATTAAATTGAGTGAATTCATTAATACTTGTTCAGTAAGAGAAATATGAAGATGTGTGTGTTGGTTTTCTGATAGAGAGTGTGCTATGAAGTTTTCTAGCATGGTAATGAATCAGTAAGGATAATTTTGAAGAGGACTTCCCTGATGGTCCAGTGGCTAAGACTCTGTGCTTCCAATGCAGGGGGCCAGGGTTCAATCCTTGATCAGGAAACAAGATCCCACATGCTACAACTAAGAGTTTGCATGCTGCAACTAAAGAACCCACATGCCACAACAAAGATTGAAGATCCCTCATGTGGCAACTAAGACCCAGCACAGCCAAATAAATATTTTTTAAAAGAAAAAAATAATTTTGAAGAATTAAAAGTGGAGACTCAAGGTTATTTGTATACCACATTCCTGGAAGCATTATTCACAATATTTAAAAGGTAGAGACAATCCAAGTGTCCATCTAGAGATGAGTGGTTAAGCAAAATATGGTGTCTATCTACGATGGAACATTATTCGGCCATTAAAAGGAATGAAAATTTGATACCATGCTACGACATGAGTGGACCTTGAAAACACTGTGCTTGGTAGAATAAATGATATGAGAGACAAACACTGCATCATTCCACTTATGCAAGGTACCTGGACTTCAAATTCACAGAGACAGAAAGTAGAATACATTGATACAGCCACTGCAGAGATTCCTTAAAAACTAGGAATAAAACCAACACATGTATAACATGGGGAGCACAGTGTAGTACTCTGTGACCCCCTAGAGGGAAGGGTGGGGTAAGGGGTGGAGGGGGAGGTTTAAGAGGGAGGGGATATATGTATACCTATGGCTGATTCACGGTGCTGTACGGCAGAAGTCAATACAATATTGTAAAGCAATTATCCTCTAATCGAAAATAAAGAAAAATGTTTACTAGAGGGGGACTTCCCTGGTAGTCCAGTGGTTCAGAATCCACCTGCCTATGCAGGGAACACGAGTTCAATCCCTGGTCTGGGAACTATGATTCCAGATGCTGCTGGGCAACTAAGCCCATGTGCCATGGATTGTTGTCTAAAACAGTCACTCCGGCTTCTCCCCTAAGGTCCAGTTTCTACGGGAGAACCATGCGGTCAGGCATCACCACTGACTTGCTTTAGGCAATGGGATGGAATAGACGTGCCTTTCACTATTTCCCAGACAGAGCATCACTGACGGATCCCCACTCTTCTTTTTCTTCCACCACAAGATTGGAAGCATCGTGAATGGGAGCCATCCTGTCATGGTAGACAGAAAATATGAGCCTGAAATGAATCTCAGGGGTTGTATGTCTCTGGATCTGGGGGTCATTTGTTACTGGAAAATAATCAGCCTCAGCTGGCCAGTCACGGACTTACATTACAGGCTCCCATTTATATGTATGAGATAACAGAGGACCTGCCCACTGTCACAGAGCTGGTCATTGGCGGAGCCTGACCTCAGATCTGGGGGGGGTTGACTCCCCCAGACATATTCTCTTGAGCCTCACAATCAACCTCCTCTCTCTCAGCCCATTTATTCCAACAGATGACTTCTCTCCTGGTGGATCCAAATACTCATGTTCTATTTCTCTTTACACAGTCCCCAGTTTCTGAGAAAGCTCTCTTGCATAACCTCAGGGTTGGTTTTTTTTTCAATTTCTGTGGAATCCAGCCTGGGTGCTTCCTTCAGACCAGCAAGACCCCCAGGGGTTCTCATCAGAGCCAGGTCTAATGAGGGACTAATAAGCTTTTGCACAGAGTGTCAACCGATTTTCTTCCCTCCCAAGGTGGGAGCTGTGTGGGTCAGAATAACATATCCTACACTACTCCACTGAAGACAAATGATGCCTTTTTGGTCCCCCCAAAGGACAAGTGAGTCTCCAGTCTGTATGTAATATTTCTGCAGGAGCGCTCTGTCCCAAAGCTATAAACACAGCACAGAGCGTACCTTCTTATCACGCTGCCGGAAAGCCAGCTCCTGCTTTAGCAGTAAACTCTCCTGACATCTCCAACAGAGATAATTACAGTGCTTAAGGGAACTTTTGGCCTTGCTAAAAATACATAGCAACTGTTTACATGGCAAGGAAGGCACTTACAGGTGATCCAGGGAAGACTCTGGAGCTGGCATTTGCTAGTTCATCAGGGAACCCTCTTGGCTGCTTGTCCACTTCCCTATCTGAAGTGCTTTCATTCCTCCTGAATCATCCTACTCCTTGACCTCACACTCCTGCTTCGGACACTAGTGAGCTTAGGTGAACTCCATCCCACCCAACAGTGAGGGGAAAGCAAGGAGATAAAGCTGTTTAGTTAAGGGACTCTGGCAGATGCTGCTAAAACCAAACCCCAATTTCCTTTCTACTTGGGAACACAGCTAAACTAAATTTCTCAGGGTTCCTTTTGTGGAAGAAAGCAAATGCCTGAGGCATGGTCAATAGAAATATGGGAGAAAATGATATTTGCCCATTAAAGCATGGAGCAAAGAAAGCCTGTGGGTATGATCTCTGTCTTTCCCCCATCTACTAGCTAAATGGTGAAGCCCTAGAGGAGGGCAGAGCCACAAGAAGGAAAGAATCTGGGTTCCTGAGTCGCCATGTGGAAGATGCCTACTATACACATGCCCCAAACTGTTAAATGAACAAGGAACAAACTGTGTCAGCCACTGTTTATGTCAGATAACCCATCCTGACTAAAACAAAATTCCTGACCCAGTGTTCCTTGTACTCAAATTCTGTTGTTCAGTTGCTAAGTCGTGTCTGACTCTATTCCCAAATTCAACTGGGTCTTCTAGGAATCCTACATTAGAATACTACACTCTAAGCTGAGCTAGCTACCCACAATATACTTCTTCACACACTATCGTCCTTATATATGTCTTCCACCCTCTTATTTTATCCTGTATCCTTTTTCTATAATAAAACATAACATGAGTATGTCCCTTGGACAGCAAGGATATCAAACCAGTCAATCCAAAAGGAAATCAACCCTGAATATTCACTGGAAGGAGTGATGCTGAAGCTGAAGCTCCAATTCTAAGGCCACCTGAGGCAAAGAGCTGACTCATTGGAAAAGACCCTGATGTTGGGAAAGACTGACGGCAGGAGGAAAAGGGGGGACAGAGGATGAGACAGTTAGATAGCATCACCAACAGGATGGACATGAATTCAAGCAAACTCAAGATAGTGAAGGACAGAGGAGCCTGGTGTGCTGCAGTCCATGGGGTTGCAAAGAGTCGGACACAATTTAGAAACTGAACAACAACGATGTGAGTATAATAGCTTTGCTGAGCTCTGGGAGTTCTAATGAGTCATGAACTCGGGGGTGAGATTAAGGAACTCCGCAGCTGTAAGGAGGCAAAGGTATTCTAATTTAAAAATTTGGTATGGCAAATACAGAGACTTGAAAAATGCCATTTGTGAACAGACATGGAAAAGAAATTACTCTCAAACATATGGGAAAAGGTTCAGCTTGACTCCATAGTATCACAAGTATAGACTAGAAGCAGATTGAAATATTATGTTTTTAACCTAGCAGCTTGGCACAGATCCCAAAGCCTGGCAACACGCTGTGCTGGTAAAGCTGAGGGAGAGCAGACGCTCCTACATAGATGGTGGAAACGTAAGCTGATGCAAGCTCCATATGGGTTAATTTGGCAGTGTTCATCAAATTAGAAATACACATACCTTTGACCCCTCTTCTGCTGTGAATATATCCCACCCATATACATGAAATGCAGGAATACATGTCCATAAGAGTATTCACTGCTGCATTTTTGTGGTGAGAGCAAAAGACTGAGAACAACCCATATGTCCATCATCAAGGAACTGGTTGGATAAACTGCATTATATCCAACAGAATATATAATCAAAGAGTGCATCTGAAAAGAAAAGGAAAGAGGAAAATGTGTGTTGATGTAGACAGAGACACATTTCAGCAAGGGAAAAAAATAAGGTTACATAATAGTATGCATAGCACTACAATTAGTTTTATATGAAAAAATGGGGGAAATATGAATGTATTTTGTATTTGCTTCTGCTTGCATGAAGATGCTCTATAATAAAACACAAATAATTAAAATAATGACCTGTTGGGGGTAAAAGGAGGAAAGGCAATGGGGATATTATTTTTGAACCATTTAAATGTGTTGGTTATTTAAGGGGTTAGATTTGGGGAGGGAAGAGGCATGCCACACAGTATGTGGGGTCTTAGTTCCCTGACTAGAGATCAAATCAGTGTCCCCTAAAGTGGAAGCACAGTTTTAACCATTGGACCACCATGGAAGTCCCTTAAGGGTTAGATTTTAAAAACGAAACAAAAATACTGTTTTCTAAATCCCAGTATAATTTGAATGTTTCTAAAAGATGGAAGTGAAATGTCTTCAGAAAGTTGCTTTGTGTCATTTATGTTGGTGTCTACAGATGTTGTAGCCACAGTCTCTAAAGCTTCCCCCGCCCCAATCCATTACCCTAGGCTTCTGATGTTCACACCCTGGGCCATCTCCTCCCACTATATGTAATCTGGACTTATCAACCCAATTCTAACTAATACAATGTGGCAGAAGAGATGGATTATGAAAAGGTTATAAAAAGGCTGTAGCCTCCATGTCAGAAGAATGGAAAGCTACAGTCTTCAAAGAGACTCTCTTTAAAGAGAAAGAGAAAAAAAGACTCTCTCGGGTTGCCGGCTCTTGTGGCAGCCCCTTGGGAAGTTCATGTGGCAAAGCAGTGAGGATGATCAGCAGCCACATGGATGAGCTTAAAAGCATCTCCCTCTTCCCGAACTGGAGCCTTGGCTGGCTACACAGGTCAGGTTTAGTCTACAAGGGAGGGGAATTATATAGAGATGGAAATGGCAGGGATCACCAGACACCATGTTGGAAACTATGTTTTCACAACATTTGTGACAGAACTGGAAATATTCAGCACAGCTCCAGGGCTAGGGGATGGAGGTGAGGGCATTTGGGGGTGGGGGGGATTGGCGACATACAAGGATGAGAAACAGGTAGAGAACGTCAGTCTTATAAAATACCCACTATTGGGACTTCCCGGGTGGTTCAGTGGTTGAGATGCCATGCTTCCAACATAGGGGCTGTGGGTTGGCTCTCTGGTCAGAGAACTAAGATTCTGCATACCCTGCAGCATGCCCCCCAAAGTAATAATAAAGAAATAAAAGCCCCCAGATGATGCTAATGTATAGTCAAGGTGACAAACTACTGAACCACTGCAATGATTCTTAATACTGGATGAATGTCAACACCTTCTGGGGAGGTTAACAAAGAAAAGATACCCACTGTTATCTACTTGGTGCTCTTCCTTATAGTCCTTTGTCTATGCATTTTCTTTAAGGTCAAGCTGTGAGGCATGCAGGATTTTAGTTGCCCAGCCAGGGATCAAATCTGTGGCCCTGCTTTGAGAGCATGGAGTCTGAACCACTGGACAGCCAGGGAAGCCCCTCTCTGTGCATTTATGTAGAACCTATATATGAGGGAGGAAATTAGCATAAATGGATAACATGTCAACTATATCCATTGGCAATTTTTTACCCAATAGTATATGTCATGGATTTCTATCCTTGTTGGCATATAGAGAGTTACCAATTTTTTTTTAACTGTTGCATGGTATTTCATAGGATATATGTGCTGTTTATTAAATCATTCCCCTATCAGTATACTTTTAGGTTAGTTTCAGTTTTGTACTATTATAAATATTGATAGCCAAATCTCAAAAGCTTACATGATGTATGTACGATTCCATTTCTGTGATAGCCTCAAAAAAGCTGCACCTATGGAGAAGATACTGTGGTCATTAGAGGTAAGGGGTGGGGGAGGGCAGGTGTAATTATAAAGGGAGGTACAAGGAGGAAAAGGCGGGAGGGATAAATTGAAAGATTGGGATTGACACATACACACTATTATATATAGGATAGATAACTGATGAGAACCTACTGTATAGCACAGGAAACTCTACTCAGTACTCTGTAATGACCGATATGGGAATAGAATCTAAAAAAGAGTGGACATATGTAGATATAGAACTGACTCACTTTACTATACAACTGACACTAACACAGCATTGTAAATCAATTACACTCCAATAAAAAAATGTATTAAAAATAAAGGAGACAAATATCTAGAAAAGAAATTCAATTTAGAAATAAAAACTACTTATTTGACTTGTAAAAATAAAGGAAAGCACAAAGAATTTTCTGTATCTTGATCCTGGTGTTAATTCCATGAATTCATACATCTGAAATTCATGGAACTCTATACACAAAGAAAGCTGATTTTATTGTTTGCTAATTTTTAATTAAATTAATTTGAAACTTTATTCCTCTTGCACAATTGCTATCCTGACTGCCCATGCACCATGGGAGGGGAGCTGGAGTGGCCTTTAAGAAAAATTTCCTAGTCACAAGGCATCACATCTTTACTTTTAATATTTTCTGCCAGACTGCCCTTCAAAGCGGCTACACTCATGCAGTTTTCTTAAAAGCAACATAGCCTTAAGGAGGTTTCCTACCATGGAGTCGATGGAAAAACTTCACACAGAATTGAAAGTCTATATCCTAGGAATCTTACAATATCCCAGATCTATATTCCAGACTGCTGTCCTTTCTTTTCACTTTTGTAGATTAACAGCACAAGAGCAGGGTAGGAAGTGAAGCAGCAAAAGGGAATTCGAGCAGAAGTTTTAGAACTCACATAGTGGGACTTCCCTGGTGGTCCAGTGACTAAGACGCCATGCTTCCAATGCATGGGGACTGAGTTTAGTTCCTAGTCAGGAACTAGATCCCCCATGCTGCACCTAAAGACCCTGCATAATGCAACGAAGATTGGAGATCTTGAGTGCCACAGCTAAGACCCAGTGTAGTCAAATAAACAAACAAATACTTTCAAAAACCCTCACATACCTACAGGGCATAACAGGGAATAGAAATTAATAAAGATCACAATGATAAGAATAGTAAACACCTGCGTAGTGCTGTCAAGGTGCCAGGGACTGGACAATCACTTTGCACATCATAAGTTATTGGATTCTCACAACAAACCCAGAAAGGAGGTTACCTTTATAGACCCATTTTACAGATGAGGAAACCGAGGCAGAAAGGGCTTGAGCAGTATACCCGCTATCACAGCTAGAAAACAGCAGATCTAGGACTCAGCACAGAGCAGTCTGGCTGCAGAAGGCATGACCTTACATGCGTGAAATCAGTCAGGAGCTGGAATCCTGACATCTCAACACAATCCAGTTTGGTTTTCAACACTATAACTGACAACAGGAGTCAGAACCAGGTGGTGAGGATGCAAGGTTGCATCCCCCAGAAGCAATGGTCGAGAGTCAGTTGCTGCCTTTGGGGAAGGCACACTCAGCATTGACAGATGTTTTGTTTTCTGGAAAGAGACCAAAATAGGATTTCTTTACAAAATGTCTCGGTGCTAAAGTATCGACTCAGTTTGGTTTTTAATAACTGTACAGATCACATTACAACCTCTGAGTTAGAATTTGCTACGACAATATGATGCTTGAAAAGGTTGACCCAAACAAGACCAACATATTTATATCCTTATTATTTTGGCTGTACAGCATGCAGGATGTTAGTTCCCCAACCAGGGATTGAACCTGGGCCCCCTCAGTGGACGTTCAGCATCCTAACCCCTGGGCTGTCAGGGACCTCTCTGTGATTCTTTTAGATCCAGCTTGAAGAGCCCACCCAAGTTAACTCTGTTTTGTTTATTATTGCATAAAACACACACACACACCAAATGTCAGTGACCTAGAATGAAAATGGATAGCTTATTTTTCATTATCATGTTTTGTTATTATTAACTGTAATATGATATGATTTATGAATTATAATGTATTATAATGATTTACCTGAGTTTGATTCCTGGGTTGGGAAGATCCCCTGGAGAAGGGCATGGCAACTCACTCCAGTATTATTGCCTGGAGGATAGCCATGGACAGAGAAGCCTGGCGGGCTACTGTCCATGGTGTCGTAAAGAATCACACATGACTGAGTGACTAAACATATAATGATTTGTGAATTATTATGACTATTTCTCAGGCCTCTGCGGTCCCACTGATCTAAGCCACACTGGCTGACTGTGGCTGGGATTGCCCACGTTTCTGTGGTCAGGTGTCTGGTCAGCTGTGGTCTGGATGGTGTAAGGGGGCCTCAGCTGGAATGACTTCTCTATGCCCCACCAAGGCTCTCATCTTCCAGCCAGCCAGCCTGGGCTTATTTATGTAGTGGTTCTGCAGGTTTCTAAGAAAATGATCAAGAGCATGTAACACTTCTTGGGTCCACGCTGAGGGCTCAGAAGACACTGGTTCTGTTGCATTCTTTTCTCCAAGGCAGGTCAAAAGGCCAGGCTGTTTCCCACCCAGGAGTAGGAAAACAGACTTTTGTTTTTTTTCACTGGGCTGCGTCTTTGTTATTGTGTACAGGCTTTCTTTAGTTGCTGTCCATGGCCTTCTCATTCAGGTGGCTTCTCTTGTTTTGGAGCACAGGCTCTAGGGTGCACAGGCTCAGTAGTTGTGGCTCGGGGGCTTTGTTGCCCCGTGGCATGTGGGGTCTTCCCAGACCAGGGATCAAACCTGTGTCCCCTGCATTAGCAGGCAGATTCTTAACCACTGGACCATCATAGAAGTCCAGAAAAATGACTATAGATGAGTGTACTGACAAGATACTAGAGTCATTTTTGTAGCCCTCCTACCTCCTCTTCCTGGGCTCCTCTCTCAAATCATTGCTGATTGTTTTAACGAAAGACAAAGTGTGGAAAAACAAGTAGGCTTTCAGAACTATTAAGTAAAATGGTTCATTGCCATCTGATAAATTCCCTCTGTCTCGGCCCAATTTTAACCTTTGCTCCCCTTTCCGGGGAAATAGTCAGCTAAGGAAGTTGCAATTAGAAGCCCAGCACCACTGGGAATTAATTCTATAGATTGCACTCTCCGAAAATAATGGAAAAAGTGAATAGGCTTAACTAAAATAAAAGGTCAGTAATATATTAGCACTGTAACCCTCCAGAGAGAGCTTTTACTACCTTCTGCTTAGAATGCTCAGTTATATATTAATGGAATAGAACAGGGTCTGAAACAAAGGAAGAACACTGTGAGTGCAAGCTACCACTATTATCACTCAGAATTCCGCAAAAATCTTACTAAGAACCTACTTAGTGAAAGATGTCACAAATGTGCATTGTAGTGGGACAGGCTGGGATCCAGGACCCTTTGCTGTGGTGCTTGAACCTGGACAAATGTCCCCTTGAGCAACAAAATAGAAAGCCTAAGGGACTAAAAATAACCTCATGTACCTATCATAGTTGGGACAAATTCTGGACAAAAGATATGAAAGGACCAAAAATGCAACTGCCAATTTTGAAGAGAAGGGAGCAAAAACAGGGTACAGTGCATGCCCCCTACACTCAACATCACCAGAGAGGTGGGCAAACCACCTATGCCACCTCTCCAATTCGACTTCTGGACACACCCCATATAAGGAATAAGCTTGGAACAAGCTTGCTCCATTCAGGGAGCGAAAGAACAAAGGAAACTGTTGCTTGTTCTCACTCTCTGCTGCAACAGGAGCCCACATAAAGCTTTGCCTGAATTTCTTGTCTGGCCTTGTATCAGTTTCTATTGATTGGAGAAGGTCAAGAACTCTGGTAGGTATCAGTAAGATTTAATACACAGTCATTGGACATGAGTTTGAGCAAACTCTGGGAGATAGTGAAGGATAGGGAAGCCAGGAGAGCTGCAGTCCATGGGGTTGCAAAGAGTCAGACACGACTTAGAGACTGAAAATCAATGATTTTGAGTAGAAATTAGCTGATCACGTTGCCATTCAGTTTTCAAAATGACATATTCTTAGGATGGACCTAGGATAAATGGATTTGCAGAAGCAGGAATGTGGGTTAATCAAATTAGTTCTGTGTTTCTGCCCTCCTAACTCTTGATTTAGACATTGTGGTTAATAGAATATGACCTCCCTTTAAAAGATGCCCATATCTTAATCCATGGACCTTGTGGATATGTTACCTTTTATAGCAAAGGACACTTTACAAGTGTGATTCAGTGAAGGGTCCTTGTATGAGGACATGGTCCTGGATCATGCAGATAGGCTCAGTGTCATCAAAAATTCTTATCAAAGGGAATCAGAGGGTCATAGCAAGAGATGTGAAGACAGAAGCAGAGGGCAGGGAGCGAGATTTGAAGATATGCTGTGAGCTTTGAGGATGGAAAAAAAAAGAATGAAGAGATGGAGCCAAAGCAAAAACAATACCCAGCTGTGGATGTGACTGGTGATGGAAGCAAGGTCTGAAGCTGTAAAGAGCAATATTCCATAGGAACCTGGAATGTTATGTCCATGAATCAAGACAAATTGGAAGTGACCAAACAGGAGATGGCAAGAGTGAATGTCAGTGCTCGCTTCGGCAGCACATATACTAAAATTGGAACGATACAGAGAAGATTAGCATGGCCCCTGCGCAAGGATGACACGCAAATTCGTGAAGCGTTCCATATTTTTTTTCTTCAATATTCGTAAATCAATCAATGTAATACACCACATTAACAAATTGAAAAATAAAAATCACATGATTATCTCAATAGATGCAGAGAAAGCCTTTGACAAAATTCAACATCCATTTATGATAAAAACCCTCCAAAAAGCAGGAATAGAAGGAACATACCTCAACATAATAAAAGCTATATATGACAAACCCACAGCAAACATTATCCTCAATGGTGAAAAGCTGGAAGCATTCCCCCTGAAATCAGGAACAAGACAAGGGTGCCCACTCTCACCACTACTTTTCAACATAGTCTTGGAAGTCTTGGCCATAGCAATCAGAGCAGATAAAGAAATAAAAGGAATCCAGATTGGAAAAGAAGAAGTAAAACTCTCTCTGTTTGCAGATGACATGATCCTCTATATTGAAAACCCTAAAGACTCTACGAGAAAATTACTAGAGCTAATCAGTGAATATAGCAAAGTTTCAGGATACAAAATCAACACACAGAAATCCCTGGCATTCCTATACACTAACAGTGAGAAATCAGAAAGAGAAATTAAGGAAACAATTCCATTCACCATCGAAACAAAAAGAATAAAATACTTAGGAGTATTTCTACCTAAAGAATCAAAAGACTTGTATATAGAAAACTATAAAACACTGATGAAAGAAATCAAGGAGGACACAAACAGATGGAGAAATGTGCTGTGTTCGTGGATTGGAAGAATCAATATAGTGAAAATGAGTATACTACCCAAAGCAATCTATAGATTCAATGCAATTCCTATCAAGCTACCAGAGGTCTTTTTCAAAGAATTAGAACAAATAATTTCTCAATTTGTATGGAAATACAAAAAACCTCATATAGCCAAAGCAATCTTGAGAAAGAAGAATGGAACTGGCGGAATCAACCTACCTGACTTTAGGCTATACTACAAATCCACAGTCATTAAGACAGTATGGTACTGGCACAAAGACAGAAACATAGATCAATGGAACAGAATAGAAAGCCCAGAGATAAATCCACGCATCTATGGACACCTTAACTTTGACAAAGGAGGCAAGAATATACAATGGAGAAAAGACAACCTCTTTAACAAGTGGTGCTGGGAAAACTGGACAGCCACTTGTAAAAGAATGAAACTAGATCACTTTCTAACACCATACACAAAGATAAACTCAAAATGGATCAAAGATCTAAGCATAAGACCAGAAACTATAAAACTCCTAGAGGATAACATAGGCAAAACACTCTCTGCCATAACCCAAAGCGGGATACTCCATGACCCACCTCCCAGAATATTGGAAATAAAAACACGAATAAACAAATGGGACCTAATTAAAATTAAAAGCTTTTGCACAACAAAGGAAACTATAAGCAAGGTGAAAAGACAGCCTTCAGAATGGGAGAAAATAATAGCCAATGAAACAACAGACAAACAATTAATCTCAAAAATATACAAACAACTCCTGCAGCTCCATTCTAGAAAAATAAACAACCCAATTAAAAAGTGGGCCAAAGAACTTAACAGACATTTCTCCAAAGAAGACATAAAAATGGCTAACAAACACATGAAAAGATGCTCAACATCACTCATTATCAGAGAAATGCAAATCAAAACTACAATGAGGTACCACTTTACACCAGTCAGAATGGCTGCCATCCAAAAGTCTACAAGCAATAAATGCTGGAGAGGATGTGGAGAAAAGGGAACCCTCTTACACTGTTGGTGGGAATGCAAACTAGTACAGCCACTATGGAAAACAGTGTGGAGGTTCCTTAAAAAGCTGCAAATAGACCTGCCATATGACCCGGCAATCCCACTGCTGGGCATATACACTGAGGAAACCAGAATTGAAAGAGCCACGTGTACCCCCATGT